>JAOVVB010269890.1:0-18250 GCA_028570985.1 Heterobranchus longifilis | reverse complement strand
TACAGTCTATGATCTAAACTGTAATGATTTTGTTAATTACCATCTACCTATTGAATGTCCATAGCAGAAAACCCACGGCAGTAAATCTCAGTAATAAAATAAATGACTAATCAAGACTATGTTCAGCACAATTACAGTGATTAGACATGCATACTATCCATATATGCACACGCACACGCACACACACACACACACACACACACACACACACACACACACACACACACACACACACACACCCTCTGACCAAAGCCCGTTGGTGAAACGGACGCAGCCGGTCAACCGCTCAGACTGTGACATGCTGGATCGATGGCGACAGCCCTCCGACCTTCCTCCCACCCCATCTCCCAACACCTCCTTTGACTGACAGCTCCCATCAGTCTGTGTCTAATGCTGCCTGAGAAGCTCTCATGCAAAAATTGACACCCACACCCCTTACAGAAAGGAAATTAATGATCTCATGTGTAAAATAAACACGAAAACTCAAGCAAGCATATTGTAAAATAATGTTACTTATATTTTTTACATTTAGGCTAACAGTAATTGATCAGGATGTTTTCTTATTCCTACCACCCCATGATTCTACGATCTTCCATTTCACCAAGTCACCTTGACATCAGGCCAAATACGTGACATGCTGACATGCTGCTTTCTAGTGTTCGGGAATGCCTGCAGCGTTAAAAGTGAAATGAGGCTGTGATGTGCATGCTTTGCAGATACACAAGGATACAATTTGTACCTTAGGTACACACGGATCTTATTATTGCTTACTTGTAATAACAGAGTCTGGAATAAAGCTCTTAGCTCATGCCATTCACTCATTCACAATGTACCCTATACCTACTGTAAGCAGACTGTAGTCCCTGTACCATACACATCTACGACCTTTTATATCAGGATGCTTCGAGGAATTCTTCTCTGAGTTTCTTTAGAAAAGCATTGCCTTTGTGAGACATTATGTCATTTCTGTTTGGTTTTCTGAAGAAAAAAATGCACATGAATGGGGGATAATACTGAATGATGTCTGTCTTGCTCTGCATAGAAATGGAATGCATTAGTGAGATTGCATAATAACTGAGCAAAAAAAGAAGGACTCCCTGGAGCAATTGAAGCTTTTACTCCACAATGTGTCAGACATTTGTTAATGTACTTCTTTTTTTCCTTTGACAGTTACGCAATGAGTTTTTTTACAATAGCATGTTGCATCATATGTAGCAGTATTAGACATGGAGGATGTCTGTGTTTTCTATGGTTGGGAACCGAAAACCGAGAACCGATTAGAACCGATAGCAAATTGCCAAGAACCGGGTACCTACCTAAAATATGAGAACCGAATCCAACTAACTTTAAAGTGACTTATTTTAATGAAACGATAAAAGTCAAAGTAAGCTCTGAAAAGAATAAATACATTTTTGTTTTCTAAACACTTGACAACCTTTTTTTTTTTTTACCGTATTGGAATCGAATTGGGAATCGATAATTGCCCAGCAGATATTTGCAATATTTGAGAGAATTGTGCGTTTGATGATACAAGCATGAAATTTGGTACACTGTTAGAGAACGCCCTAAAGCTTTTAGCTGTAGGATCTTGATTCTGGTGGTTAAACATACATTTTCAAGGATGAGGAATACAGTGGTATTATTTGCAACATACTGTACTGCTAACCAACTACATATATCTGGCATTCAGGGAACTAAATAATAGTAAAACCATCAAAATATTTAATTTTGGTGGAGTTATGCATGTTTTCAAACTGTGACCTGTGAGAGTACCATTGTACTTAAGTAGATTTTTCACGTATCTGTACTTTACTTCGTTATTTATATTTCTGGCAACTTTTACTCTACTACATTTCCTAAATAAAATATATACTTTTACTTTTATGGTACATTTATGTTTCATGGGATCATAATCTAGTGTGCAGACTCTACTTTTGTATTCATTGTATATTCTTCTGTCCAGCACCTCGTTTTTTTTAACCTTTTGGATGTGCGTGCTTTTGTGGACTTTCTTTTCGTTACACAGCATGTTATCAGCACATCCATCGCAACAAACAGCAAGCAGGTAGTTTCCAGAAGTTCTTCCTCTGTGACATTTCCTTCACCAACAAACAAATCGGCTGCAAAATCTGCAGTTAAAGAGGCGGCGAGACTGAAAGCTGAATACAGCAGCATCTGATGCTGGTTGCCATCTCTCCCTCTCTGTCTGTCTCTGATATAGTGTGAGTGTAGCGCAGTGCCAAAAAGGGCTCCCCTTACACAGTGGGACTTAGTGCAGCGCAGGCACAACCAGTGCTGGCACATCAATACACTGACCACATTTAATGCCAGAGGTGAAAATTCTTCAGAATCAGTATTCCATATCATACTTTGCGTGGCGGGAAAATAACTTGTTTAGAAGTTCATACTTTTCTTCGCTCCTGTCTTCCAAGTGCGTTGTTGCTGGACTGCACGCAGCGCACAGACACCTGAGGTCGCGCCCAGCAGCCAGTGCAGTGACAGCAAGAGCAGAGAAGCAGGTGGTGGAGAAGGAAAATAGGAGAGGAGGAAGGTGAGAGAAGAGAAGAAGAGGTGAAAGAAAAGAGGACAGAGGAGGACAGGCCAGGGGACAGAAGAAAAATAAAGCCTCTCTTTTTTTTTTGCATGTAGCTGGCTCAGTGTGGTTCATATGCCTGCAGGTAATCTCTCCCCGTCTCTGACCTTGAGCGCTTACCTCAGGACAATCATAACTTACGCCAACTCAACACAGTGAGGGAGACAGAGAGAGAGAGAGAGAGAGAGAGAGAGTGGGCACAGCGCTGACCCAAGCACATCTCCAGAGGAAATCACCTCCACCCAGGGGGGTTTATGCTGCCAAACGCATTAACTCCCAACCGTTTTTTTTTGTCCAACACAGCATGCAATCAAGCAAGAAAGCAAGCACTGGCATTGTTTGTCTGATGAGTCTGTACACTACACATATCTCTATCCTCTGCTCACCTCTTCTGTTGTTTTCCCTCTCTGCCTCCTCTCTCTGCTCTGTGGCTGTTCTCCCTTTTTCCTGCTGTCCTTTCCTACCCTCTCCTCTTTTCACTGTGCTTTTAGTCCCTTCTCATTCATTCCCACCGTGGGAGGATTTTGTTTTGTTTCCCTCAAATTAGTAATTAAAAGACAGCTATTGATTCAGCCAAAGTAGCTTTCGAAAAGATATGGAACAGAAAAGGGAAGTAGGTGAAGAGAGGATAGAAGAGTGGGACAAAGGGTAGATGGGGGGGTGGGGGGGGCACGAGTCACGAGTCCCTCTTTATATCTCATGTAATGGTCCAGAGTTTGTCGCACGGCGGCAGTTTTAAACATGTGACCGGAAACGGACGCAGTTTTAAACTAGTTGTTAACATTGTGAAACAGAACTACTTAGTTAACTACTAACCAATTAACTGCTTGGTTAGTTTAGCAGGGTTCCTATGCAGTATGGAAAAGTATGGAATATGATTTTAGAAATTTCCAGGTCTGGATATGTATGGAAAAAAGAAAAGAGAGTATGGAAAAATGGCATTTGGATCAGGCAGCCAGCGCAGACAAAATGTTTACCGCTGTGTGGTGATATGTGTCCACGGCGACCGTCATTTCCACACTTCCCTTTCATTTTCTATGTAAGCAGCCGTGCAATGCATTCTGGTAGCGCTGCGGCGCGTTTCGAGAGACGCGGCGTCGCATTGCTGGCTCCTCATTTGCATATAGTTGCGGCCTCGGCTACGTTATCCAAATCAGGGTTATCCACCGCCACTCGCCGCCTCTCGAAACTCCAACGTTTCAACTTTAACGGACGGTGTTGCGGCAGGTTTAGGTTTAGGCAACAAAAAAAATCAGTATATTTGATACGTTAAATCACTTCTGTACATCCATGTCACGTGCTGAGGAATGTGGCGTACTTCCGGTTGTTACGTTAATTTAAAAAATAACTTGCTGTTTAATTTCTATTTCATAATGGGACGTGAACCCTGGTCTCCTGGGTGACAGTCCTGTGTTTGTTTGACCCATCCATCCTCCTCTTCCTCCCGCTCCGAGTGTGTTTCTCACTCGAAATACTGCGTTTCAATACTTCCAGCAAAACGTCAATACCGGTCATATTTTACTGCTTGAACAAACATCAACTACTGTCGTTTTGCTCTGAAGGACAGTCTGCAGATAACTTTTACGTCCGTTTTTGGGCCGAGGACGGTCTGAAATCAAAAGGAGTACTGATAAATATTCCTAAAAATAAATAAATATTTGATTGTTAAAAACTGGACTGCGTGACCGTGGCAGAACATTCATCATCCTCTCTGCTTGACAGAAAGAAAACCAGGGTGGCTTCCTCTCAAACGTTGCCTAGTGGGAGTGCTTATCATAAATTAATGACGCCTTTCAGACGGAAACTTAACAAGCCGTACTTATCAGGCATCTCAAAAGTACGACTCCTGGTGCTCAATAAGCTCTGGCTTTCAATTATGATGAATGAGTCTCTGTAAGTACCTGATGAGTCATCTTAGATTAGCACTCGCAGTTTGAATGAGCTCGTACAGTGTTGAGGCAAAGACTTCCTCGACCCCTAAAATGTGGTGAGGCAAACGAGATGCTGCCAAGAGGGGAGAGTTGCGCCCGTAAAAGTTGAGCTTGGATTAGTGAGCAAACTACATTTTCCTTTTAGCAACTTCAAAGGGTGAGATGACGCAGACGGAGGCTTGAGAGCGTTGGGCAACACCTTCCTGAATGCATCTGCAGACTCGATCCAGAGCTTTCTTTAATGGCTCGTGGTCTCTCTGTGTGTCTGTGCATTCGCTGATTTAATAGACAAGACACAATCATCATAAACATCAATGGGTGACAAAGAGTGCACCACAAAATCATTCAAATGGCTGCTGTGGCTGATGGTAAAAATGTTTTTTTTTAAAACTGAGTTAAATACAAGCCTTTTCGGGGACGACCTGCTGAAGTGGAAATCATTCGTAGTGCGCTTAAAATTTTACACTGCAGCTTTTTGTATACATATTTAAGGAATAGAGGAGCATATTCTGTCAGAGTCACTCAGTGCTAAATTTAAGGCCGTCTGAAGTTAGTTTAAATTCGAAAAGTAGCTAAAGTAATTACCTGAAGTCATGCACAGGAAACCTTACACAGACGTGTGCTGTACAAGCACACGTTCAAATACTTATTCAGTAAAGCTCATGGACTCACCAGAAGTTGACCAGGAAAGGATGTTCCAGGTTCTGCATTATCTGCAGCTCTTTCAAGACATTCCTCACTTCGTTCCGCTCCACACATTTCAGCTTGTTCATGTACTTCATGGCGTACATCTTCTTAGTGTCCTTCTTCTGTACAATGCAGACCTGATGATAAGATAACAGGCCTTTACTGCTGTGGGCACAATGCTCTGGATATTGTGGTGGTGTTCTGGAAACTCTAGGTCTTAGATCTGACATTAGGTCTAGGTAATATATTGAGATATATTATATATATATATATCGTAATATGAGACAAGATAATATGACATAAGTATGGTAAGTCCTGGTTTTAAAGGCTGCATTACAGTAAAGTGATACAGTGATAAAGTACTTTTCTGAATTTACCGGCTGACATATTGTCATTATTGTCCACATTACTGATGATTATTTATCAAAAATCTCATTGTGTAAATATTTTGTGAAAGCAGCAATAATCAACTCTACAACATTGTTGCAATATCGATATCAAGGTATTTGGTCAAAAATATTGTGATATTTGATTTTCTCCATATCACCCAGCCCTAGCTAACATTATTAGCCTGTGGCTATAATCTGGCATATTTACATTTCTCCAGATGTTCATTAATATGCATTGTCCCTCCCAAATAAACAATAAATTAATTATAATATCGTCCTCACTGCCAATATAATAACACATGTTAAACATCGCCATTCCTGTAATCATTAAAAGAAAATAGCCACAAATTAGCGAGTTGTATCATTTCACCAGAGTTCATAGAATAATAAATAATAACACAATGAAAAACTGGATGTCCTTTTGCAAAATGTTGCAATCCAGCAGTGTGTTTTCCATCATTCATCCATGTTTGTCTGAAGCTTTATTGCTGGAGACACAGGAAGCGTTATAGTGCAATAACCAGAAATGTTATCCATCCGACAAGGCTGGAAGGAAACTTCAGGATTTCTCTTTAATCTCTGTGATCAGGAATTTAATCCTTTCTTAAGACGTTCAACTTTTCACACCAGTATGTTTTGCATTTTAGAGATGGGAAACGTCATGTTGGCATTCATTAGAATTGCCCGGTGCGTGTCAGTGAGGAATGGAGACATTTC
The DNA here is from genome assembly GCA_028570985.1 of Heterobranchus longifilis. Classification (NCBI taxonomy): domain Eukaryota; kingdom Metazoa; phylum Chordata; class Actinopteri; order Siluriformes; family Clariidae; genus Heterobranchus; species Heterobranchus longifilis. The sequence goes on along the minus strand of JAOVVB010269890.1, from coordinate 11,933 downwards.
TTTCAAAATTGCATAAAAATGCTTTCAGACAGCGCTCGGTGTATTTGTGCATTACTGGAAATAAATAGCGTGACTGATGTGATGCAGAAAAATGCAGAATATACAAACACCTGGTGGAATCTGGGTAGCTGGCATTGCGTGTATCAAACTGTATGTAATTACACCCTTTTGACAATGTGTTTGAGAATGGACTCTATTTTTAATTTGCAGAGGAGTAATACCCCATATTTATTTGTAGTCGTGCTCGTGTGCTACAAGCGTCAATAAGCCAGTGATTACTGCGATCTAAGAGAGTGATCTGTAGACCAGCTGGCACAGTTAATCAGCCAAACCCTGATCTCATCACTCCTCCCATTGAACAGCTTGCCATCTACTGTGATTAGACTGCTTATCTGTTGTTGGACAGAGTGTAGATGCTTTGTGGGTCTGTGTTCAGTGTATGCATGTGCATGTGAGTGTGCATGTGCATGTGCATGTGCATGTGCGTTGCATGTACTGTAAGTGCAGATGTGAATTACTCTGCTGTACTATATATAGCCTACTATATGGCTTAACAACAAGAGGACCGTGGCTGCTATCACCTCAGATGTGTTTCGAGCTGTTGGTTGTTCTCGAGCAAATTAAACCAGAAGGTTTTCCAGACTGTGTGTGATACTGTTGTACTGAAAGAGAGGGGACATGGTGTACTATTTGTACCGCCTAATGTGTAGCCATTTTGATAATCGATTAATCAACATTTTTCAAGCTGAAATGCTTAACTTTCCCTGCTTCTGGCTTCTACATTGTCTAATGTGATAGTAAGTTAAATAACTTAAGATTTTGAGAGAGTCTTGGTCGGACAAAACAAAATATTTGATGTGATCCCAGATCAAGTAAATAATCTAGAAAATAAGCAGTAGTTGTAGCTCTAGAATCACATTAAAGTTATGGACGACGGGATATTTGCATGTATTCTGTGATATTGGATATGATATATTTTTGTTGATACGTAGCCTATTGCATATTTTTACTGGTCTTGTTTTAAATGCATCTCTTGTGACTGGCCTTTTATTATCAGATCAGTTGTACATACAGTATATTGTCCTGTGTTTTAACTTATTGGATAGGCGGGCTGCTGGAATACTCATATCATATTGTCGTGTTAGAATGTCTGTGAGCTGTTTTGGTTATTTGTAATTTTCTTTCCATTTTGCATAGGATACTAAACTAGTTTCCCCTTTTGATATTAATACATTTGTATCATGAAGCTGAGTCCAACTCAACCCATTTCTGAGTAACATGGGTACACTTTGGCAAACATGGACTTACTTTTCCGAAGCTTCCTTTTCCTATTGCCCTCAGGATCTGGAAGTGGTCGAAATTCACTGTGGAAAAGAAGAGTAGTGTCTGTCAATTTCTATGAAATACAAAACATGAAATCTAATAATACATAATTAAATTAAATAAAAAAATAATGTCTCCCACACTTTTAAAACACTTTACAAGATCAACACTAGATGCTAGGGATGTAACGATATATCGAATATCGCGATACTGCGATAAAAAATGTCTCGATACCGTCTTGGGACCGACGTAATTTACCGTAATATCAAATTATTCATCTAATTGAGAGGATCACAGTGTTATGACTTCCATTAGAGCTTCAATAGGGCCAGCAGAGGGTGACAGAGAGCCACAGCTGCCACCATGACAGCTGAAGAACAAAGGTCACTAAAGTTCATCCTGCCGTCAACAAACATGGAGTCTAACGTTACTGCTATTCCTCGGAGCTATTGCCTTCTGAGACATATAAGTAACTAAATCTGCCGTTCTGGCCGCAAATAACATATGTCTTGGTGAAATATGTGAAACAGATTTATGTAACTGTGACTCTAAAATGTGACATTTTAATTGCATGACTAGGACAGCGAGGGAAAAGCTCACCGGTCCCAATGCATCAGACACCCCACATCTTTTTCACGTGAATGACAAACATACAGGAAAACAATGTTCCTGCACAGCAGGGTAAGTCAATATACTGCTTTATTTTAAGCAAACGTTTAGTCATGAGTTCCTATAGCGCCTGAAACATTTAGCCGTACGCCGTTAGCAACATGTACTGAGGTTAGCACAACAAGCTAACAAGCTAATGTGGGATCAGTCACACTGGACATGGCAAATGAAATGTCGGAGCTGGAAGATCCGCTTGCTGGTTCAACAGTACGAGAGAGAGTTGTGTGTAAGACGAGGACGTGTGTGTGTGTGTGTGTGTCGCCGTTGCTTCAAGAGAGTAACATTATGTGAATGCAAATACATTCAAGATGCTAACATGCATCCAACAGCATCAGGAAAAAACAAACCGGAGCCTAATATTGCCATAAATATCGTATTGAGGACTTTTTAATCATGATATTATCGTACCTGGATTTTGGTATTGTTACATCCCTAGTGTGCTTTTACAGATTCATCTCCAGATGTCTTTGCATGTGTGTACAAATCACCTTCTGTAACACACTGTTTGATTGAATATGTTCCCTGTATGGGCTGGCTTGAGTCACATAGTTCCACTAAGCCACAGAAACCCCCACCATTCTGTGCTTCAGGCAATCTATTCAAATGATCAATATCACCGTGTATAGGATTTTATCTTAAATCCCTCACAATTTAACATCACTTAAGTTCTGTAGATACACACACACATTCAAGAAAAAAAAACAGTTAATGTCAGTGTAATTGTATGTGTGACAATTCATGGAACCAAGCCTCTCCCCTCTCTGTCTTCCATGCATGCTCAGTTGATTTGTAGTGGGCTGGTAATTAGTCAAGCAGGTGGGAAGTCATTAAGGAACAGACGCTCTGTTCTAGAGGAGAAACCTGAGCAACAGAGAAGTTACTGTTGTATAGAAGATGTATATAGATTGCAGTCATAATGTGTGATATCTATTGTTTAGCACAGTGTTCATTGAGGAGTCCTAAAACCATAAAACACTCTGGCAAGTGCTATCTGTAGTCCAAAAATAAACATAGCTGTTCGAGCCAAAACGAATTTGGAGAGGATAATCATCTCATGCAATAGAATTCAGTTAGCACTGGGACCAGTTATATATTTTTAATGGTTGCTTTACTGGGGATGTTCTTTCAATGAAATGCATGCTACAATAGTCCACAACTCCATCAGAACTTTTTGTTTTGCTGAAAACTACTGCTGCTGGAAACAAGGTTGAGGAGAGTGCTGAGAGTGAACCAAAACAGTAAAGTTGCAGACCATAAAAAGGGGAGGGATAGACTGTGGGTTAGACTAGATTGCCCTAACATTACACACTCATTTGATCCATTGTTAAAGTAAAAATATTGAATACTGCAGCTTTAACAATACTATGTCATGTAGCCTCAGACTTGGACATGTATCTGCCAACTGCTATACACTCAGCTGCAAAATGCCCCAGTGTGTGCTGTTGGTCATAGTCTGCAATTATGCATCCTGAATTATGCATTCAGGATGCAAGTGCGTCCTCTCAGTGGAGGTATTCCAGGAGCTAGAGGCGCTTTTAATATTACTTTAGGCCCTGGGGCTACAGACGTTTTGAAGGCCCTCTGCAACATGAATTCAGAACCCCACATCAGTGGACAGCGACAGATAGTAAACAGAGTGTGAAACTCATCAATATAAGAAGATACGTCAACAATAAGTCAAGACAAAGGTAGGCTATCAGCCAAGTGTCAGCCTGGGTGCACAGCAATACAAGAAAATCTGTCTTTTTAATTGAAAATTGTTGTTTTCCTGAATTGTCTTCCAGCTTTTAGGTGGTTAAAAATATTGGGTCTTTTTCAGTGCGTGTTTGTGAATATCAAGTAATAGATAAGCTATGTGAGAGAGAAGAATAAAATGTCCCCTGAGCTGCATGCTGTCGTAGTCTGGCTTGTTTGATATGTAGTGCAGTCCGTGGTGCTGGTCATGTAATTGTCATGATATTGATGTTGCGTGTCATCATTAAAATATACAGTAAATAAGCAGATCATTTCATGTCAGAAAAAAAAAAGACTGATTGTCAGTCTGCCCATGAAAAACCAAATGCTCAGCCAATTCCTTTCTTTCACCGTGGACTCCTCCCGGGCCAGGTCGGTCGAAAATGTCCAGTCCTCTTTGACCGTGTAACTTGCACGGTCAGCCCAGCTGCCATCTCCGTCACCTTCCACTTGCAGCGCTGCGAAGGCATCTGCTTGCTGCTGTAGCTCCGCAAAGGGCACACGAGCACAGAAGGCGCACGCGGCCCGGAGGGTGAGCGCTATCCCGGTGGAGGTCGGTTTCACAGACGGGACAAAGGTGGACCGCTCCGGTGAGACTGATCATCATAGATGTGGACGGGAAACCTCTGTGATTCCCTGGACCAATAGGTCTATTGTTTGCAAATATATTATATTATAATATATTTAAACATTTTTTTAAGCTCATGTACCTCTGGTACTCGGTCGGAGGCCCGGAACTTAAGCCCTGGTAAACCTGTGCATTAAGGCACCATTCCCAGGAGCGTTCACAACACTAGTCAGGGATTAGATATCCTACCTGGCCTGGGGACACCTCAGGATCCAGGAAGAGCTGGAGGATGTGCCTGGGGAGAAGGACATTTGAGATACCTTGCTTAGCCTGACACTGATAACCGAATGTCAATATACTAAGAGCAGAATCAAGTATATACATTACATTAACAATGTAATAACTGGGTTGTTTGGTGGTCATATATAGCACCTGGCAGCTCAGGGTCAGCATGTGTTCCTGGCAAAATTTGGAATACTACCTTGAATATAAGATAAACCAAGAACAATATGTAGACTAGGTGCTTTTCTGAGTAATGCCCTGCCCCTCTTTAAACAATTTGTTTTGTATTCAAGTCTGAATGATAGCACAGTGCCTGTAGATAATGACTCCAGACATGGACACTCTTCTCTGGGCCAACTCTTGTTTTTACTCATGACTGTGACTGGTTGAAACCTCACAGCACCAGCACTGAATCCTTCTCAGAACTGCATGCACAGCTCACAGCCGTGACCCAACACTGAATGTGAATCAGTTTACCTCGCTGACATGTTCTCCCTGTGTAACGTGCTGCAGGCACTAAGATAACACTAACTCACATTGATTCTCCATTTCAGCTCTTTTGTTAGCTGATTACTGGGGATGCTTGTGACCATGGGCTGTTATATTGCAGAGGCCCAATGTCAGGTCTAACTTAAGGCAAGGCAACCAGAATTTATTACGTAGAGCGCTTTTGAGGGCCTGGCATCGGCAGACTAATTTGCAAACGCGAATGAGTCTGGAACCGCTCAGATGGTTTTCGATTTCCACGGGGCGTTATCAACAGCGCAGACCAAAATGCCTCTGGAGAGCTACAACCAATCAGAGTAACAAGACGTGACCTACAACCAATCAGAGCAACACACTGAGAGGCACATGCAAGTTGATTGCACTTGGTGTGTTTTGAAACAGGAAAAAATATATTTGATCGGCACTGCCTAGTTTGACTGTTTGATTTGAATTTCAGCTGAAAGTCGCCAGTTAACATGGTAACTCTTTCATTCATTACACCAGCATACGGACGCGGCACAAACTCTCATTTTGCGCTCAACAGAACACTAAAATATGTTTCTGACAACATTTGAAGCAAAAAATAGTAGTACCAGAATCTTAATTCATTATTGATTAGCCTTATAGTTTCACAGTTTGGTCTGAGTTTCCTGAGCATTGTGTGAATGGACATATGGCATCAGCAGCAGCCATCTTGCTTGTTTATGCCCACAGTCTCTCCTCTGTCAATCATCGTCTTAAACCTGCCCCATATGAGATAAACGCTTGTGATTGGCTCTACAAGTTTTTAGTCGATTGGAAATCTGTTTGCATGGCAGCGAGGCCAGACCGATGCAAGTGAATGAAACATGACCTTAGCAGATAGGGCTGGTTCTCAGGCTAGGATTTTGATATATCACTGAGTGCAGTTAATCTCTGATGTTGCCCTGGACTTGAAGGATGCTGACGGCAAATTGCCTTTGAGGTGATATGAATCAACATTTTACACAGAACATTGCATGAGCATCGTCAGATGTCATCTGATGAAAAGCACATAAAACCATGCACAAAAGCTTACACATGGCATATTTTTTGTTAAAAAACTGCTATATTTTGCTTGGATGATAGCATCCATACTGACACATACAGCATGCTCAGAAATCTGTCCATGCAGATGGTACTAAGTTCTTTAATGCTGCTAAAAGAAAGATTTTACTCCTTGTAAAACCATTTCTTTCATTATTTCATATATAGAATGTGATGCATCTATGAAACAGATTGTCTTTAGATGCAAGCATACTCTGCACTTACACATAATCCCATTTGTATACATATATGGACATGCACACATTCATACACATATTGCATAGGCATAGCAGAAAGGTATCCATCACACATATCCATATATTTAGATAATATATCCACATAAGGGTTCTCATAGTCACCAGCCCCATGTGCTTATGAACGTGGCTTATATCCACCCATCTGCAATTCTCAAGAAAACCATCTCTTGATGAAATGTGACAAACTATAAAAGATAAGAGGAACAGTGGTGATGATTTATTTGATGGAGCCATGCGAGATCTCCTTTCTCTCTTTTTCTACTTATAATTGCATTGCTTCCTCAGGTGCCCGGAGCGCTGTACACAGGCGGAACAATAACCATCCTAAAAGTGAATGGTCTCTGAAATGGGTGATAAACACAGTCGAAAAAATGCATGGTTAATGGTTTAGGTGACCAAATAGAATGTGTCCCACTTTGACGTTTTCCTACAGTTAGTACCGTGTTGTAAGAAGGTGACAATGGTGTTCATTTCCAATCCTTTACTGTACATTCCTTCTAGAAATGGGTTTGGATATCAAGTCTATACCTATCAATAAATCAGCTTTTTATAACCTGAAAACCTCAACTAACAAACTAATTTGTTATACTTTTATCTAATTTTCTAATATTAGGTTAGTCTTTTAAATAATTGACTCTGTATCCTCAATCAATAAATATTTTTATATTATATTTTATATGTGTAAAATGAATGAAGTTGCTCATAGTTATGAACCCACAGGGAATTATCATTTCACTGCAAATCCCCTCTGCGTGTGTTTTGTGTTTCAACTCACTGTTGACTTTGATTCTCTCTTAATTGATGAGCGATTACATCATTATCTTTATCTGTATCTGTATCCATTCTCGGAATGGGCGGAGTTCAAACGGGGAGTGGGTGTGGCTTAAACTGGAATTGGGGGGGCTAACCAGAAGTTGATATCTTAAGCTGGAAATTGATATGGGTTGATCAGAAGTTGCTATATTTATTATTTACAGGACAGCCTCAGAAATTAGCTACCCAATGAGGATTTTCCTTCATCACAAGTACAGACACATACTCGGCTGATACTCGTACTCGTAAAAAGTACATTATCCTTACCAGATACTCGTTTAATCCGAGTACTGCGCTAAACAACGTCACAGGAAGATATTATGTCAGTGTTGTGTTTACAGCTTGTTGCGCTGCCCCTAGGTGGCCAAAAATCAGTTAATGTAGGTTAAAATAGTTTGCTGTATTCCCGCATCCAAAAGAATAAGGTGATTCAAAATTGGGTAAAAAAATAATAATTTTTAAACTTAATTTTGAATTCAGTCCTATTCACAAAATGATTAGGTTTCTCTTTTCTGCCTCAGCAATCAAATAGGACACAAGGAGATTTAGCTCGAGGGGAATTTAATCTTCCAGAGAATGCTCTCAAACTATCACTTAACTCGCTTTGGGGGTCAGATGAGAGGATAGAACCTGTGAATTAAATTTTGGAATAACTTGTTTTTCCAGGCAGGGCGGTTGAATGTCATGTTGCTCGAAGCAGTGTTACCATTTCATCTCCACAGTTTTCAGGCAAACACTTTGCTGACAAAGCAGGTGAAACTCTCTGATACCTCAAAGCAAATCTGACATCCGTTTTCCATTACGCTGAGTAGAATTAATGAATAAATGCTTTGCCAAATCCTCAAACTGTTTTTGTAATATTCTTTTTTTGGACCATGTCCTTCATAGACAGACACAGTGTAATGGTAATCACTGCACTGAACAGTAGATTGCAGTTGTTAAGTAATGTGTAAATGAGTTGGAATGGGCCATTGTGGTGCATTTAAGCGCTTATCCGGCTGTGTGATGGGCAAGTGTTTCCAAATCAGGGTATTATTTTGGTTTTATTCTACATTCATTGGTCTTTCATGGACTGGAAAACATCTCTAATGTGGACATTTTCTTTCCACTACTTGCAGACTTATATGGAGATATTACTGTTAATTGCAACACTACTTAGTTAGTTCATGAATACATGCAAATTTCTGCCACAAACTCAATGAAATTGTCTCAGTACATCTGGCCACAATCAGTGTGGTTACGGTGACGGTGCACATTTGACGACTGCATGCTTTGCACCAATCGTATCCATAGCAACAAAGGAGACTTTTATGCAGCCTCAAACGTCTGTGCCCTTTTAAATTCACATTGTCATGCTGAGCAGTCAACTTCAGAACATCTAAAAACACACTCTGTCAACATTTGGTTTCAGCAATACAGTTTCTGTCACGCAATCTCTCATTTATAACTCGAGTTACTCGGTATGTTTCTTGTCCATTCGAATCCCTCAATTCACTTGCCCATTTATGTGCATACAAACCCACATTATATGTTGTAGATTTAACTGTCAACTGACAACCGAGCTCTCCTCTCGACTCATCTCCCATCTCTCCCTTACCATGACAACCCCACCCCCCCGCACACGAACGTAATGTCACATTTCTCGGTCCCGATGCTAGTCAGTTACAATGGCTCAAGAGACTCTCCTCGGGCTTTTGTTAAACCCACTTACCATGTCAGAAGCAGTGCTCATCGCAATCTGTCTCTCAAGATGCACCATGACAGCTTTTCCTATCTGTTCTGGACAATGTTCCCTGTGATATGAGACTGAAGGAGGTGGAGAGGTGCCAGGGTAAAGCGGCAGAGAGAGAGAGAGAGATGGTGTGAGACAACAGAGACAGAGAGACAGAGATGGAGTTTGTGAGTTCTCAGTTCTCTATCTGTTAAAAAAACAAAAAAAAAATGTCGAACATCACAAGGCTGTATGTCACACCAGCAATATACGTCGAGGCACAAAGAAGTGTTGGTCAAAGGGACATTTTTCTTTCACTTGGGGAGAAGAAGTTTATGGTCTTTGTTTTTGACTGCGGTTTCATTGGAGGAAATTGGGGGGATATTGGACTCTCCGTCACGGTATCAATCTTACTTTCCTGGTTAAAGCGTTCAGCCTCTCACTTGAGAGATGGAACAAAAATACACAAACACCCTTAAAAAAAAGTTTATGGGCCAAACTTGAGGCACAGCAGTGAATGTGATGTCGTGTGACATGAGGATGTTGAAGGATAATTGTGGTTTATTACAACTTTGGCCTTATTTTCCACCTGACCTCCTTGATTCCAAGTTCCACACAGAACATGAGGGAAAAAAAAACTCATTAAGAAGTAAAAGAGAGAAGAATCCACAGTGAATTTTAAATAGATGCAAATGCACACGTACAAGTATGTATTCTTATTCCAGCCTGATCTCACGACATGGCATATCAATAACACACCAATTTGTTATGTCATTTTGTGTGGTATCACAACCCTTTTTTAGCGTTTCATTTTTATGCCATGTACACGCAGCAGTCTTTCAACTGTAAACCTATCCGCATCATCGGAACGTAATAGACGTAGTCTAACACATGCAGTACTTTGATCCAAGAGACCGGTGTTCGTGTCCCGTGTTAAAAAGAGTTATATTGTATGGATGTTATGTAACTTAACCATTGATTTTGGTTATTTACATTGATTACGTAACTTGCGTAATTTATGTATGTAATGTAATCATCCTTATTTTAACCCAAACCATGATGTTTTTCCTAAACTTACTAGCTGGGCGATAAATCGATTTTATCAATTAATTAGAATTTATGGTTTAGGATGATATCTAAAAATTAAAATCAATTTTCACTTTAACTTGGATAATTACGGAATGTAACCCCATGAGCTCCCGTAGTTGACAGTAACGTAGTGTCTGCGATGTATGTGTTTATTTTGGTGTTCTGCTGCACAGACCTGACACCCGCCTGCCTGCCTGCTGTCATCCCTGGCGTGTGTAGCAGCGGGCTGCTGGCTAGTTAGCTAGCTTGCTAATTCCGTCATGCTTTCATGCTTCAATGGTTACAGGAAATGAGCCGAACAAAGTTGCCACTCATCTAGCGATTACTGATGTGCTTTCCTACGCTGGGACAAGAGTGTGTGGATGAAACATTACATTGTTAAATGATACTCATTTAACGGCTGGCTAGTTAGCAGCTAAACTAGCTAATGCTTTAGCTTTGGAAAGTCACATCATCAGTATCTAGTCTCATGTAGCCAGACCTATCTCGTTACTATGGCAACCCATGCAGATGGACACTGACACACAAAGTGAAGTGGCTTCCACTTTCTTAATCCTATTAGGAAATCTTTGTTTGCTTTTGTTAATCATTTAATCAATGTTTGTAGTTTGTTTTAAATATTTCTTTCTTATTAAAATCGTAAATTGAATGTGGTGTGAAAAATCTGAGATTTTATTTTTAGGCCATATCACCCAGCTCTACTTACCACCTAGTTTTGTTGAACTAAACTTAAGTTTTGTTTGAATTCACATAACTACGACCGTAGTGAAGCGTCATAGTTTGGTGAATAAAAACTGCCATTAAGGGGTCCTGAAAGCATCGTATGTTACGAGTTGTGAACGAGAATGGAGCATAAAATGACGTGCAAAAAGCTTGAAATGCGTTACATGACACGCCAAACACAGTGAAAAGCAGCATGCCATGCTTTCCCATGAGATCATGTTGCTTTTTCCTCTTACTCCAAATTCAGACTGCACAATAACTGCCCGACCTGAAAGACATGGAGTCTCTAGAATAAAAATAAATGTTAGGCGGTCATTTTCACGCTAATTTTATCCCGTGCAGTGTGTCACAGTGGAAGACAATCCAAGCTGCATCTGGGACGCCTCTCTACTGACACTGACTCACAGGACCACAGAGTGCTCTTTACACACAACAAGCACATTGGTGCGTAGTTTTACTGTTAGATACTTATTTATTAATGAACATTACACTCTTTCTTTTTGTCCTAATGTAACATACTTCCATTTATTATATTAAACTGTATCTCTGTGCTGCTATTTGGTTCTCTCTCTTCTCAAAAGGAGAGTCACAATGCAAACCTCATTCATGAAAAGGTCGAGTACTGTGACAGACGTTGTGGATGATAAATACAGGATTACAGCATACATAAGATTAAATGGGAGCAGAATTGTAAATGAGGGCTTATAGGGTGGAGAGATAAAGAGAGGGAGAAAGAAGTCGAGGAGAGAGAACAGAAATGAGGGGTTGTTAGCAGAAAGGAAATAAAAGAGAAAGACTAAAGGCACATGGCTGAGCAGCAGAGAAAAACAGAAAGGAATGAACATCAGGAGGAAGGTATATTGAGATAAGATAATATTGAGATGGAGGTGTCATTGACAAAAGCAATAAACTAAGAGACTAAGAAAGTAAAGGGAGCCAAATCCCTTTGCTCTGCGTCCTCAGCAAGTGATGAAAGTCATTTCAATTTTACAGCCATGATGACATGTCCCCACTGTCCACTGTCAAATCGATCAATGTGTGCGCGGGTGCACAAATGTGTGGTTATGTGTGAACGTAACCCATTTACAGCCTGTGACCGTCCTTGCATTGAAATATTTGCAGTATTTGTGGCTATATTTTGCACTTGTTTGTACTTTGTCATAGCTACACATACAAGAAAGAGGTGTCCTCATCAAAATAGAAAAATCCTCTT
>JAOVVB010269881.1:0-50705 GCA_028570985.1 Heterobranchus longifilis | reverse complement strand
ACCTTAACTCACCAGAGTGTAGAACTGAGAAAAGGGGCGTTAAAGTTGTTTTTGTGTCCAGCTAAATAAATGGTAGACATAATATTGGAAATGTGGCAATTATTAGTTTTTTTTGTCTTTGCATTGTCTGTAAAATAATAATACGGGGCTTGACTTCCATTTGATCTCTCATTTTGTTGTTGATTACAGTAAGCAATATACTGTATGATAATAATTATGATAGATAGAATAGAATGTGAGTTGGTAATGTACATTCACATCATCAGGAACAAATTGGATGAACTAATATCTGTATTGAATTAAAACAAAACCTCTTTACTCAGTCTGTGTAATGTATGACGTGTGGGGAATGCTTCAGTGTATGACACAGAATAAAGAGGCAAAACACTGTAACTTAAGCACAAAAAAACAGTTATTTCATGCACAGCCAGAGAAACTTAAGTGAAGTTAAGGGATTTTGCCATATTGGTTTCTCCAGTAGTTAACATAACCCACCATTTTCAACAAAAAAACAACACAGGGGACACAGGATATTTGATAAAAGTCACCTTTGACCAAAATGAAGTTAAGGTCTTTTGCCTTTGCACGGCAGAGCTAAGATGAAATTGACATTGGCTGCTATAAATCAGTGGCGTTGCAATGGAAAACAACAATGAAAACAATAATCATGTAAAAACAAAACTCACTAATGATTTAAAAATGTTTAAAGATAAGCTGCCCGGTCCCCAAGGACCCAGTGTGTTTGTTCTTGTCATTGTTATTTAGTGCTACAAAAAAATTCTGGAGAAAAGAACACTCATGCTGTTTCTCATGGAGATGTGCCCATTTGAAATTCCCACCAGCTTGTTTTGATCAACTATGTATTGGCTACTATTGAAAGATTTGTTCCCCTGTTGATTATTAAAAAAAAAAAAAAAAAAGTTCCCCAGGGTGTTGTGCTGTAGTATGATGAGCCCTCTGTGAGTAGAGCAAAATGACCTAGCGAGGGTTAACATGAGCAGCGCTGTGTTCCCTCCTCCTGACATTGACTGAGCTCTCTCTCTCTCTCTCTCTCTCTCACACACACACACACACACTTTCTGCGCTGAGGCCAGCACAGAGCCAGAGAGGAGGGACTGTTTGCAGCTCTGAGAGCCAGCTGTCGTTCGCTCAGAGCTGGGTCTATTCTCTCCCTGACTCCCTCGTCCTCCGCTGGCCTCATCACTCCATGGGACTCCAGACCTGGCCGCCAAGCAAACCACTGTCCTCCATGGCCTGCCTTGATGTGGAGACCCCTTCCATCTGCAGGGGTAAATTCAAATCAGGTGCTTTTTCTTTCCCTTGTCTAACCTGCATGCATTTTATTATTTTCTAAGTATGTCTACATAAAATAAACTCCAAGTTTTTGTTTTTTACTTAATGTTTTCTGATGCTGGCAGCTCTGGCAGGGGGGCTGTAGTGACGTAGACGCAGCCCCAACAGGAAATGACAGGGCACGGTAAAGCTCATCACAGTGACTCATGCCAAGCATCGTTCTTACAGGAGAGACTATTGTGCTCTCATGGATCATAAATCAAAGTTGCTCTCGAAAAACAGTCACAGTCTGTGGGTGTGAGAATACTCTGTTTATGTTGGCACTCTGTTGGAACACTATTGTGGTTTTCTGTCACATAATGTTAAGCATGAATTCACACCTGTAATGTAGCACACAATGAGCTGCATTCAGATGAAGTGCAATAACCTGATATGCTGCTGATCAAGATTCTGATCATTATTTGCACATGGTTAATCTCCCTTGTTTGCATTCATCGGCAGCAAATTACTTTGATTAGATGAGGTGTCTGTGGTGCATTTTGAGATAGAGAAGATGTATAACAACAGTCGTATGGCAAAACTGTATAATACTGGAAATATAGAGCATGCAAGAAGTAAGCTACATGTAAATTCCTTTCTGTCAGGCCCATCATGCAAAATTGGCAGCTTTAACATTTTATTTAAATTCTATGTCAATAAATTATTATTCATGACCTGACTAAATATAACTCTGTTTAACCAAACCCTGACCAGTTTGCCAACACAGACTTGGAGGACACGCCCACTCATGGGGAAGGAAACTAATGTGTTTTCTCATCACTTGAGTCTGTCTTCATTTTAAGCCCTTTTGCTTTGGGAAAATAACACACCACCAGGATGCGGTTACAAATGATCTTACATTCAGAAAGTCATTGACTACATATCACAGCATTTTATGCAGACATTCATTTTCAAGTCGGAAATAGTTAAAATCCCAGTGTTCAACAGCTGCATTTTACCTGATAAAATCACCTAATTCACACTGTTTAAACCTTGCTGATACATTCCTGCTGATTTCAGATAGAATGAGTAATGGTAAAGTTTAATTTAAGAACATGTCAGCTGATATGTTTATAGACATTTCTAATAATCTCAAGCTGTTTATACACTATGTACAATATAAGACAATGTCTATCAGTTAAGTTGAATTCACATAGACTTTTTGCCCTATATGAGTGCAAGCTGTGAAAGCATCATAGGAAAATGCATCTGAATCGGCCACTGTGCACACATGACGTTTTTTGATAACCCGAAGTCATCTGTATATTCGTGGTTTAGTCTATCTCTGGTTATAGATGCCTTGATCTTTGCTAAAAATGGGATTCTGTTGAGAGTCTTTGGTATTTATAACCCTAAAGTCAACATAACCCAATGTCAGTCTGTTTCTAAACTAAATTCAACTTTGTCGTGGTCCAGACAAACACTTTTTTTTTTTGTTGAGAGAGAGAGAGAGAGAGAGAGAGAGAGAGAGAAGTCAAATAAAATAGAAGTTCTGATAGGAGACCTCCAGGGATGATTTGCTGAGAACAACATGGGTCTGAGATTAGAGATTACATCAGTAGACAGGGATTTGAGCAGAGCCCTCTCTCTGTGTTTCTCCACAACCTCTGTTTACGCTCTGCTGGTGAGCAGGAGAGCGGAGCCAGTGTGCATCATGGAGAGGTTAGCCAGGGTTCAGGTTGAACACAAGATGACACAAAGTGAGGAAGGACCCCGGGCATGAGGTGTACCCCCATACTGATGCTCAAATTAAACTCTTTAGTCTCTTGAGGCACTGGAAGGCAGAATTTGATGTTATTGATATGCAGCAATATGCACTCATAAATTCTCTAGCCTGTGGCATTTTTTCCAAGTCACAGTGGATATGAATATTGAAACAAACCAATGGCATTTTTTTTTTTTTTACAGTCTCCTGATATGATCTGTCTCAGGCTGACCATAGCCCCCCTGGCTTTGGGTTTGTAATAGGAAACACAGCAGGCGGGGCAGGCACACTGTGTTCTCTGCCCCAGAGTTGATGGGCTGCTGTGAGAGTAGACTCGGCCTCTCACCCTTTGCCTCAGCGCTTGTCACTCTGTGTTCCCTTGCCCACCAGTGGAAGCCCGTGAACGTCCCCTCGGCTCTGCATACAACTGGAGACCCCACCCCCTTAACTACCCCTAAATTTCATGGTTCCCAGGCCTTGTTCTCACAGCTGCCCGGTTTATTTTTGCTAGAGTGAGTCACAGAGGCTTGTTCAGACGCAGCGCCTTTCCCAGGAGAGTTCAGCAGGTCTGTGTGTGTGAGTTTGTGTGTGAGTGGGAGTAGCTGTTTCCCCTGAGCCACCGAGTAGCTCTAGCAAAGCCAGCTTCACTTCACGACAGCGGTGACGATGAGGGGGTCTCATGTACCTCACGCCGCCGCCTCATTCGTCACCATCACCCATTACCTTCCTCTACAAACAGTTCTGTGTGGTGTTATTCTGCTGGAATAACATGTCCACGCTCGCATGTTTATAAATGTTTGAACTGGGATCTTACTACAGTTTATATTTATGGGAAAATAACAGAGGACCATCCAAGGACTGTATGTGGGACCTGCATGCAAGACTCAACAGTTTTTGCTGGAAGATAATCATGTCTTTGCCACAATAACTGATCACGGCTTATCCACCCAAAGCAAGATTACATTTTAAAAACAATTTATAATACACATGACTCACTTGGCTTTTGCTGGTGTCATGGTCATCTCCAGTTTTGCTCATTATTGTGACTGCAGGCCTAACATTAATCCCTCTTTTATCTGTTTTCTGTACTGGAGATACTTTGATACTCCTCTGTGTATTTGCATCCCACACAGAGATATTGACTCTCATTGGGAAAGCTCTTGGCCAATCACGTTGCACTGTTCGAGTCTAACTGTTATAAAACTTGTGGTAACCCTAGTTAAGACCATACAGGAAGTGAATAGGATGTCTGTGGTGGTGGTGAACATGGTTTACTGTTGGCCCTTTGGGGTAGCGTATTGATTGAGAAATAATAAGTACTTTGTTTTATTTGAAGTCTGGCAGGTTTCACAGTTAAAGCCAGAGATGGTTGTTAGTTGACTCAGCGGACTTGGCTCTGAATGGTAAAAGTTCAACTCTGACCTCTGTGTCTCTCTCACAGTCCTCCAGCTCTGTCTGCAGCAGAGGAGAACTCGGGAGCAGCTTGTGGAGCAAGGCATCATGCCGCGTGAGTATTCACATCACACACTATCCAAACTCGCAAGTTATGTTTTGTTATCATAGCACCTATGGAAATTAGGACAGTCGAGAAGAAAGTAACCAATACGTCCTGTTCTCTCGCGTCACTATCCTTTACTTTTTGTATTGCTTTTTTTATTTTGTTGCTCTCACAATACTATTAAAGATGAAATTCAACTTTTTCAACCAAATTTCTGCATGGCTTTTGGAGGAGATATTTGCAGTGGTAGTAAAACAATGTGACAAAGGCGAGACTGATTATGCACTTTTAAGTGTATTCACAGCAACAGGCTTTAGTTGTATTTAAAGGGGACATATTATGCTCATTTTCAGGTTCATACCCTTGTATTTTTGGTTTCTACCAGAACATGTTTTCATGCTTTAATGTTCAAAAAACACATTATTTTTCTCATACTGTCTTTCTGAATATACCTGTATTCACTCTCTGTCTGAAACGCTGCATTCTAGCACCTGTCTCTTTAAGCCCCCCCTAACGAAAAAGCCCAGTCTGCTCTGATTGGTCAGCATTTCCTGGTCTTCCGCATCTACGCTCTCTGCGTCTCTGCACTGCCATTTCAGCCGGGGAATGACTGTAACAGCACTATAGCTGCACTTTCTACCTATATATAGTATCATTGTGACATCACAAACTTATAGAAGTGCTGATGGCTCGTTTAAAGGCACAGTTTCTGAATACGGGCTGTGTGCATTTCTCCATGGATTGAGAGTTTTGATACTTTCATAGTAGTTATATAGCACCTGCTTTATAATAAAATAAACACATCTCACTTTTTACAATATGGGACCTTTAAGGTGATGATGTTGGAGCTCATACTGGTCTGTCAAAGGTTAAAAAGATTACACTTGCAATATTTTGCACATCAAACAGCTTTATTAGGGTGAGTTTTATGTTATAGAATTGTGTAAATGGCTTAATAACATTGTGTTTGTCTGCACATAAATCAAGTGCTCTATTCCAGACAGTGTAAAGTGTATTGTCCTTCTCACAATAGTCATGTAATTGTACTCATGTAAACACAGCCAAAGATAGAAATGACTCAAAGATGTCACACAGATAAGGCAGCACACCAGTGCCCTAACAGACAGAACTAGCTCCTGCTTTATACCGTCCGTCCTTTGATGTGACAAAAGCGGAGCAGACTCAGTCCCCGTGTTACACCTTATACAAGATGAGCTGAATATGTGACAGAATCATGCTGATAGCTGGAAAGGTAGAAAGAGAAAAAGACAAAGCTCTTTCTCTTTGTCCTGTTCTCTATTGAGAAGCCTCCTGCAGTCGGGCTTTCAGCTCCTCTCTGGCTCCACGCAGCCACATGAGTCAGCGACTGAGCCTTCAGTGGAGGTCAGTGGCCTGGCCAAGCGTGGCCTGCACACAAACCTCCCGGGCCATTCTCCACTAAAGCACTCTGCTGCTCCCACACTTATAGGCTTATGGTAGGTATGCAGTGAGGTTTAGGTGACGAGCAGGAATGTTTTGCTTTGCTCCTCTGACACACTCCTCAGAGTGCGGCCCCCCGGCCAGTGTGTCCTTAAACCAAACAGAGCTCGTCATAGCAGAGGTGACTACTCAGTGAGCCAGACGAGTTTGTTCTGCGAGATCAAAGAGTAACTCTCTGCAACCATCATCTCTGCTTGAGTCAGTAAAGCTGGTACTTCCTGTTTGACTCCCATGTGCTCCTGCTCATGCAGAACGACAAAGACAAAAACATGAAAAAAAATTATATGAAAGTGGGTGTGGAAAGTGGTCATATCCAGGGAGAAATTATGCAAATAAGACATTTTTTAACTTTCATTCCTTTTGCACTTCAGGTCAATTTATACTGTTCCTCAGTTCACTGAGTGCATTATTAGTCAAACTTTTATGTTGTGTAACTATTTGCTGCTGGATGTCTATGATTTTAAACTCTAAATGTCAAAAGGGAACCGTGATTAAATACACTACAGTACAGCAGTGTTCTCTATCTGCAGGGATGTAGCCTTGTTGTACTTTTTAGGAAGCAACTTTGATAACTTTAAACTGCTTCCATTAGTCCTCAGCCCATTACAAAGAGTGTATACAGTAAAACTATTGTGTCGTTCACATTATTCCACTTATGTTGTTACATCATCCTTTCTGTTGTTTTGGAGATCATTATTTTCGATAAGTGGTTTGCTAATTAAAGCTACTTTGTCATAACTGCAAAAACAACCAAAAGGAAATGGCTTTTGGAAATAGTAAGAAGGAGGCCTTAAATCAATAATCTATTATTTTAAAATGGAACAGTTTGTTTCTGTACAGTATATTGACTGAGGAATGTTGTTGATTCACCTTTTCACAGCTCTGAAAACACCTGCTTCCTTTCATGAGCAGATTCGCAGTCTGGAGAGAGCCAGGGTAAGACTAATGTCATCACAGTTTATTTATCTCAATGTTGATTATCCCCCCCCCCGAATATACTTAATCTATTTTATTTTTAACAGACTGGGAGCTTCTTAAAGCACAAACTCTGCAGCAGACCTGAGCGCTCTGAGCTGGTCCGTATGCACATCCTACAAGGTAATCTTCCTCCTGTGTGTTCTTCCTGGGTAATGGCGTCTAGATAACATACATGATGAGATAAATGCCTGTTTAAATTTGTTTTACAAAGTTGGAACCAGATAAATGTCTTTGAGGTTGACAGGAGTTTGTGAGGTCTGGCTGAGCCTGCAGTGAGTCAGCCTGTGTGACTGATGATGCTGGTCGTATCACCGCTAATGATCCTAATGTGTATTTATCAGAGACGCAGGCCCAGCCCTCCCTGCAGGCTACACAGATGAAATTGAAGAGGGCCAGACTGGCGGATGATCTCAATGAGAAGATCGCCCAGCGGCCTGGACCCATGGAGCTGGTGAAGAAGAACATCCTGCCTGTGGACTCTGGTGTCGAAGAAGACATCGATGGTAGATACCCAGCTTTTGTTTTAGGCCTCTTTGGTGCCAGGTTCACCACCAGCAGTTCACCGCCCACAGTGACAGCCAGAGTTAACTCTAGCCCGCATTGCAGCACATGTTTTAGTCATTATTGATGTTATTACACCTGTGTTTGAGAGTCCATACTGAAGTATCTCAAAAACTGTTTGATGGATTACCATTAAATGTTGTACACACATTCATAGAGCCCGGGGGATGAAGCCTACTGACTTTGGTGATACCCTGAATTTTCCTCTAGCGCCGCCATGAAGTTTTTGGTTATTAGTGAAATATCTCAACAACTATTGGATGGATTGCCATGAAATTTGGTACAGATGAGCTCACACTCTCAGGATGAATTGCAATTACTTTGATCATCCCCTGACTTCATCTAGCACCACCATCAGGTCAAAATATAGATGTGTCCAATACTTTATGTTTATGATCAAATACCTGCAAAATCAATGACATTCCTATCAGCCTCAGCTGATTTGTGTTCAGTGCTAATGACCTCCGCCAAGGAGGTTGTGTTTTTGGTTCAATTTGTTTGTCTATTTGTCAGCAGGACTGTGGAAAAACTGCTGGTCCGAGCAGATACACAACTTATTTTCACTTTTGTTAACTTTGCAAGATAGGGCATGGCCTTGGCGGAGGTCTGCGCTCTCCGAGTGCCCTTCTAGTTAACAAATGTTGGCACACTAACACGCTAAACTAAGATGGCGGAACTTGGTAAACAGTATACATGCTTAGCATCAGCATGTTAGCTGTAGTTTTTAGCAAGTACAGCCTCACAGAGGCTATAGACTCTCAGTCGAATCTCTGCTGTATTGTCCTGTGTACATTCAAGTGATGGCTTTTTTACTCTGTATTCACTGTAGCCAGTATATAGTATGTATATAGTATGTATGCACAGACAACATTCTTGTCACAAATTCTAAAAAATTCAGTTTGACAAATGTTTCTTTTTTCAGTCTTGATTTATCCTTTAAGTAAATAATAAGCTGCTCCTGTTTATGTTTGATGCTGGCCCCACAGGAGGTGAGACAAACTGCTCTAAGCCACCAGACATTTACAACTTTGATGAGGACAGCAGCGATGCCTTATCACCACAACAGCCTTCCAGCCAAAAATCTCCCAGCTCCACCTCTGCCTCTCCGAGGGAGTCTGGAGGGACTGAGGCCACTTGTACTTCCTCTAACTTAAACTCCCCCATACAGGTACACCAAAACCTTGAATCATTACAATTTATAAAACATGATCTGTCAATGTCAGCAGATAAACTAGCCAAACTAGTTATCTAATTTGGCTAATGTGGCTTTGGAGTTTTAGAATTATACAATTATTTAAATAAAGTGAAGAAACTTAAGGTTGGACACCGGTAGATTATGAGAAAAATAATATTTTGAGACTTAATTTAAGTTTATTTACTGTATGCACACACAGTCTACTAACCATGTATTCATCATTTGTACTCAAACATTTTGTACTCCTGTGTGTGTGTGTGTGTGTGTGTATATCAACCTGTTTTTGGTTATATAATTCCAGCTGAGGTGCTTTTCTTTTCTTGCGTGGGATGATGATTAACAGGCGTAGCGGCTTCACTGTTCTTGCTGAACGGATCATGTGGTTTCTCTCTGTCTCTGCTTTTCTTAGCACTCCCCATCACCTAACTCACAGTCCACATCAGATGTAGTCGGCCTTGTCTCCACCAGTGAGCAACAAAGCAACCAACGAGCATCTACACCTCAGCCAATCACCCCTGTTGTCCCCAGCATCACACCGGGGCCACTTCTTGTGAAGGTGAGCTGCAACTCTGTTTGACCAAAGTCGTTTCAAAGTCTTCTTAAACTCATTGTAAGAAGTAGTGATTGTTTTTTTCAAGGATGAGTTCATTTAAGCAGTTCATTCACTTACAGTCTTCTAATATTTACAACCAGCTGACATGAAATTGACCTCTGGTACGGAGCTCTCTGTCTCTGTGATTTATTGACTGTGTTTTTGTTTTGTTTTTTGTTTCCTTTGGAAATGTGATAAGAGATGCGATGTCAGAAGACACAGAGTCTGTGTTTTGTCATACTGAAAGTCATATCAGTTTTAGGGTGAACTGAAAGTCAGCATTCAGTCAAGTTAAACACAGTTCAAAGAACAACTGGGTTTAAAGACATTTCACAAATCCTGGGGCTGAAATCTGCACCAGCCACAGTTTGTCTTCAATTAGGGTCAAATGACAGGCTAGCCTTCCTCATTCAGGCTGTGTAAAATGTAAGCCAAAAATCAAAGGATGGGAGTGAAGCAGTAAGTTATCATAATCCAGTTATCCTCTGAGCATAAAATGAACTCTCCCTCCCTTGGAATACAATAGGGGAATGAGTTTGACAAATTGGAGTGCGTGTGCTTGCTTAACCCAGCTTGAGTTTCTGGTTTCATAGCTAGAACCTGCTGCTCTTATGCCAAACCGTTTACATGTGTATCCTGTAACTGCAGGTGGTAAAACAATAAAGGTCACATTTCCACTACCCGTTTCCTCATCCTGCAGTTCTCATCGGGTGTCAGAACAATGTTCTACCTCAATGCTTCAAGCTATAAAAGTTCAGTATCAGTTCCAAGTCTTGTAGTGTTGGTACTGGCAATGCTAACTGTATTCCCTGATAAACTGGACTGAGATCAGTCACAGGGATCAAATATCCTCCAGATGGTCCTCTCAGCTTTTACATGCCCCCTTTTTTTCTGTGTTGTGTTCTGCAGCACAGCCTGCCAAAGCTACCCAGCGATAGAAGCCGCAGCAAAAAGAGCAAAGAGCCCAAACCACGGGTGAAAAAGTTAAAGTACCATCAGTATATCCCTCCGGACCAGAAGCAGGAGCTCAATGAAGTGCTGATGGACTCCGCTTACGCCCGTCTCCTGCAGCAGCAGCAGCAGTTCCTGCAGCTTCAGATCTTAAACCAGCAACAGCAGCAGTACAGCTACCAGGCCGTCCTGCCCACCACACTCAAGTATGGCTTCATTTAGTAACACAAACACTCCTTCTACACAGCCAGATATAGTAGGGCCCCAAGGGCCAGCCGGAACATATATAAGAAGTATTTTATTCCCTACCAGGCATACTGAACTTGCTTTGCCCAGGGGCCACTTATGCAAAATGACAGGAATAAACAGTTAATAAACAAGTGTGCAATAGCTGTGACCATGTATGCGCATGCATTCACACACACAACCTCACAGATACTTGACCTCCATGCCAAATGTCCGCCTCCTAGGGTGAAAAGCCACCAAAGAGTGGGGACATTTTTGTCGACAGAGCGAGCTATAGAGCTGCTGGCCGCAGCTAACAAACATTAATAATATTTATCAGATAAAATAAATAAACATTAAATGGCCCATAACTAATTTTTCTTTGAAACAGGTCAGATGTAGGCAGGGGCGTTTCTAGGATTTGAGGACATCTGGGGCTTAACCCGGACCTCTGTTAGGGGGCCCAGGGGGGGGGCACATTTTCTGATAAACAAGCTCGATTTTTTGTATGCTTTTTTTTATGCACTCTGACACATTATTTACATTCAAAGTACAAAATAAATCCCCAGTATGAATCAATTTATTTTCATTGTGAATTAGAAAATGGTTGGTGGGTCACCTGGCACCCTATCACGGGCTGGATTTGGCCCACGGGCCATAAGTTGAGTATCACTGCCTTATGCCATACAGAACACAGAATGGCTGCATCAGGGAAAACTTGCTATGTTATAAGATGTGCTGTCTTTTATTATTTATATAACCCATTTGCTGCTACCTGTCCATTTTTGTATATATGGTATATTTGCATGTTTCTTAACATTGTAATGTGTTATGTGTATTGTATGTTCCTTTGCTGTACTTGGGAGAAGCAAAAGACACATTTCCACTGAGGTGGACAATAGAGTCAATCTAATCTACTCACCCACAAAGTTTACTTTTATGTGTATAGGCTGATAACTTTGTGTTGAGTGCATTACTTAATCTACTGAAACAACTCTAAAGTACAAACGTTGCTTCCTTTCAGAGTTAAGTCATTTGAATATTGCTTTTCAACAAACTGAATCAAAAGTTTAACTGTTTAATCACAGCTGCTGTTTGTCTCAAATACTTTACATTTCCTGTCCATGGCTTCCGACACAGAAGCTGTTGATTGTGAAATATGGATAATAGTTTAGATTCCCTCTCTAATCTCTACTCCCTATTTTCCTCCCATCTTATTACAACAGACCAACAACTGAGGTACAAACCAGCTGCTCCAGTGTTGTTCTGAGTGGAAACGCTGCGCCTACCCCTGTGCAGCCCCGGCACACTCAGACGAACCGCAAGCCGGATCATTTACCAGCTAATCTGGATGAGATGAAGGTGACACGTAGCTGCCTGCAGCACAGTCTGACTATATGCACCTCATGCATGCTGCAGAGGAGAACAAGCTCAATTTTGAGAGGTATTTCATAATAATGTGTTATCTTTACAGGTTGCTGAGCTGAAAATGGAACTAAAACTCAGATCTTTGCCTGTTTCTGGGACTAAGACAGATCTGATAGAGAGGCTAAAGTTGTATCAGGAGAACTCTAACATCCAGACTGCTGCTGCCATTGAGACAACAGCAGTCTCTCAGTCTGAAAAGTTAACACCGCCTGTGTCCCCTATAGTGTCTAAAGTGTCCAGTCTGGGCATAGAGGACAGTAGTATGGCAGACAGCCCCACCAAGCTTTCAGATGCTCTGTCTCCCACTGCTCCCTGTGGGAACTCCCCACTGAGAGCTCCACAGGAGGAGTGTCCCGCAGAGACGAGGTCCTACCAGAAGGACACCGAGAAGGACAAACGTCTCCACGAGAAGGAGCGTCAGATTGAGGAGCTGATGAGGAAGCTGGAGCAGGAGCAGAGGCTGGTGGAGGAGCTGAAGATGCAGCTGGAGGTGGAGAAGAGGAGTCAGCACGGAGATTCCCCGCTACAGCTCAGCCCACTTGCTCCCATCCAGGTCAAAGAGGAAAACAGGACCTCGTCAAACTGCTCAGCGTCTTGCGGTTCTCCTGGTCTGCCGATGTTGATCAAACAAGAGGAGGTGGCAGATCAGAGCCACTTAGCTCCTCAAAATCAGTTCGTCTTCAGCCACCAGACTATTAAGCAGCCTGAAACCCAGCAGCCAGTCCAGGCCGGAGCTCAGCTCCTCCCGCCTGCACCCCGTCCTGCCTCAGCAGTCACTATCCAGATCCCTGCCAGCAGCATTAAATTACACACTACTGTTAGCAGCGCAGCCCCGGGCCTCATCCAGACCTCTGGACAGGTGCCACAGAAAATAGAGGCCTCAGCAGCATTACAACAGCAATGCAGCACTCAGACACTGACGAAGGTAAGAAAACACACTAATGCTTGCACAGGCTGCCTCGCTCCGTCTCTTTTTTAATCATCACTATCAGCTGTGATTTGCTGGTAGTTTTGGATTTCTATTTAAAATGTGCAAACTTGAGTTGTATGTGATCATCCACATGTGTGTGTGCACCTGAAATCATACATTCTGTTTTCTATGCAGTAAATTCAGATTAGGCTGCACATCATGCATCTGGTGCAGTGTTTTCGATGGCACTGGCTAATCACACATCACATTTTTTATATATTGTTGTTGACTATAATGGGGAATGCATCTTTCTTGTTGCCACAGTAATAACAGGCCTCAGCTGGGTGGTAAAATCCTTCCCTAGTCACATCAAAAGAAGGCTTGTGGAGACTTGGGTTACTGGAGCAGGCAGTGAGTGAAGGCTGACAGTTAGTGCCCTGACTGCCCTCTGTCATCCCTCTGCTCCGAGCCAGAATTGGCAACAGAAACCACAACTCAATACTAACTGAGGAAAGCACTGCTGTCAGTAGTGGGGTGAAAAGTGGTGATGCTTCAACTAAAGTAGGACCAATGAAAATCAACTAAAGTAACATTGCTAAAAAGCTGGCAATGCGAGCAATCTTCATTTATTTTGCTCATAATTCCCAGCTTTTGTCTCTCAAGAGAGCTTGGTTACTACAGCAGAAGTTTCTCCCACAAAGATGATGGGTGTTCTGATGCACTACTGTACCGTGATCAATGCATTCAGTAATATATGCCTTCATGCTGACTTGTCTACATTTCTCTGCAGACCTGGAGGATGGGTAGTACAGCACAAAGCTTACTCAACACATTCCCAGCGAGTGGAGGAGCGTCCTCTAGCCAAGCTGTTCCTAAAGATCCTACAAATAAGGTAGAGGATGGTCCTTTAGTGTCTCCTATTTTCTCTTTGTTTTTTTTCTTTTTCTCTAAAGCACTTTATAACTACTGTTTTGAAAAGCGCTAAGCCCTGGTTATTTATTTATTTGTACAGTAACAGTACCAACTGCATGTGAATGATATTTTGTACCAGATGTATCCTGTTTTTCATTTGGTGTAAGGGACTGTTGTTCTTTTCCTGATCAACAGTCCCCCTGTACCAGCCCGCCAACATTGATCTTGCCAAAATTCACGAACCATGCGTCAAAGTGTAAAGACCCACCCCGCTACGAGGATGCCGTTAAACAGACACGCAGCATGCTCAGAGCTGTTCAGGTGACAAATACACTGTTTAGTACAGTATATCCTTTCAGTTGTTACTATAGCCACTCAGACATTTACTGGTCTTTTTATTTCTCTGCAGGGGCCCACAGCAGCTAGCCAGCAGATGGATGACCTGTTTGATGTGTTAATCGAGAGTGGTGGTGAGAAATACGACAACATTTCTTTTTTTGGGGTGCGCTGGTAAAATAAAGCAAATAAAGTTCCCACATGTCCTTGAAATCCTTGTAAGTTTGTGAATTTGAGAAAAGAAAACCAAGGCCTTAAAAGTTTTTGAAAATAGACAAATAGACATGGGTAATTGAAAGTGCTTGAATTTCTACATTTCATGCAAGAATAGAAATTCTTTTGATATTTTTTTTATGTTAGTAAATAGGCTTTGTTCCGCTGTCTGCATGTTCCCATACAACCAAACTGCATGCTAAATTATGTTTCTAGGAGAAACTTATTTTCTCTTGTTTTTGACATATGACAAAAACATTTCTAATCAAAGTCTGCAGAAGTCCACATGGGGAGGAGGTCAGGGTGGATAGAGGTGGCCACAAAAACTTTTACCCAGGAGACTGTGGTTTGTGTCCCGTGTGAAACAATGTTGTAATCTTAAAAAAATGTAATTATATTTTGTTACGTAACAAACGTACTTATTTTAACCCAAACCATGATTTTTTCCTAAACCTAACAAAGTAATTTTGTACTTATTCACAAAGTTAACAGGGTGTTTAAAACTGCAACCGTAATCCGGCAGGTAAATCCGAAACGTAATTGAGAATGCAATTATAGGAACATAATTTTGTAGGAGACAGTGTTGCCTGCAGTTGTGTAATTGTTTCACACACCAGCCTGCTAGTTCCAGGGAATTGGGCCTGGAAAGTCTTTGAAAGGTCCTTGAATTTAACGTTTAAAAAGGTGTGGGAACCCTGTTATTGGATTCGCACACTGAACTTTCTGTACTTGTTTTTCAGAGATCTCACCTTTCATCAGACAGGATCCTCCCAGCCTGGACAAGCGTCTCCCTGTGACAGCCAGTGTCACCACCCTTCCCATCAACACGGTTTTATCACGCCCTCCACCCGTGGTCCAAGTGGCCCAGCTGCCCGCAGCGCAGCTCGACCCCTCGGCCGGCATGGCGGCCCTAACCTCCGACACCCAGCTGCAAAGCCTCCTGGGTGCTCACACCGAGCCACAAACACTGAAGCTGATGGAGGAGCTACACTCCCCTGTGGTTACCATGGAGGTGGACACATCGCCCTCTGCTTTGAACTTGCACAGCACCAACATGGACAATATGGATTGGCTGGACCTCACCCTGTCTGTGCCAACAGAGGGGATCAACCCTTTGGACATGTCAGCGCCAGTGGGCGTCTTCTCCTCAGACTTCCTGGACTCACATGAACTGCACTTGAACTGGGACTGACTGCTGTCGAGGAGAATTCGTACACCTATCAGACAATTTCAGATACTTTTTTTATGCAAGGGAGGGTGGTTTTTATTTGCTATGTGGAGAAATAAGGGCTTTTTGAGGTTGGGGCAGCTCTGTTTTGCTTTCTGGCCATATAAATCAGCTCAGTAATAATCGAATTGTGCTGCATCATTTTAGAAGACCCTGCTTCCTTTGAGGTCTTTAAAGCCTCTGATTGTAGGGGAAGACTGACGTAAAGTAGCTCTGGTACTGGCAGATTGAGCTGACAGTGGATTTAAATCCTAAAGCTAGAGTGCGGTACTTTTACATATAAATGAATGTCTGTTACATTCAAGCCCTTGCCAAAAGAGTTTATACAATGCTGATCAATCCTATTGCCACCAGGGAGGGCTCTCTGTGTTTCTTAGTATACTGGAGTTGTGGTGTCTGTGGCGACACACCGGAAGAATAGCGATACAGCTTATTTGTACTCAGAACGACTAGTTTATTAACTCAACAGTGTTGTTACATTGGCAGTACACAAAGTGCCGTCAACCAACATTGATCACTCACTTACAGTTCTCCACAGCTTAGCTGCTTATTCTGGCTCTCTGATTGGTTACACGGTAGGTCAGTCTATCTTTATTACCCAATACATTGACAGACAGGAAGGGGGCAGAGACCACAGCGACTCAGCATTATTGTGAATCCCACTGCTTTTCTGAAGCATGTCGACAGTGTTTGTGTAATTGCTCTCACTGCCAGAGGGGGGAGACAAAAGTTCTGCACTCCAGCTTTAAGTTATGCCACAGCTTTTGTTATCAATCTGTTCTCATGTTAGTGCTTTCTCTTTGCCCTCTGATCATAATGAATGTACAGTGTTATATATCGACCGTGGTAATAGCAGAAAGAGCAGGAAAATGTCCCAATGCTGATTAAAGAACTAATGTACAAACACTGCATGTAGCTGGAGGCTGTTATGTAGTTCAACCTGTCTTGGAATAATTATCTCAGATTGTAAACACACAACTGCTAAATGTTCCCTGTGTATATGTAAATTGTGAAGCATAAATCAGATGTTTAACTGAACTGAGAGTGCAAAAATGATAATGATATGATTTAAAAACCCTGGGTTACCATAGTGTCAAACCAGCCAGACTAACCAAGTATTTACTACAAAATACTACAAGATTTCTTGCAGTGTGCAGATCAGCCAAATCTTCACTCCTGCATCTCTAGTGTGCAGGTGTATACTGTGTAAAACATGCTGCATGTGAAAGCAATAATCCTTTGAGCTTAAAAAGTAAAATACAGGTAAGGACAACAAGACTGTTTCCAAATGAATAATGATAAATTGTTCTTCGAACATCATCCATTGACTCTTAAAGGGTTAAAAAGTATTGAATTACGGTCAGCTTGGTTTTTGTTTAGGTAGTCTATTCAAGAAGAGTAAGCATGGCAGGCCATACCAGACTACAGTCTGTAACAACAGACATACATACACATCCTACAGAAAAATCATATCCATCAGTATGAAACACTGCTCATTTGTTATTCAGTCATTTCACACTGAAATAGCATTAATGCATTACATTTGATTTGTATTGTAGTGACATCTGCTGGCCACATCTGAGTCTAATCAGCTTCAGCAGGCAAAGTCTGTGGTCTGACTGTTTTTCTTTCTTTCTTTCTTTCTTTCTTTCTTGCAAAAGATACATTCTTGAATGAAGACAATACAATTCAGTGTTCAATGATGCACCACAGCAGGATAGTTTCTGGGCAGTGGTGTGTGTGTGTGCGCATGTGCATGTGCATGAAGGCATTATTATGGATTCACTGTCTGCCTCTGCAGGTTATCTGGAGCATTGCTGACGAACTCATCTGAATGTTGACGGAATTATTGTGGAAGAGACTTATGAGATTGGTGAGTTTTATTGTTTTCCTGTCAGCACATTAGTGCCCCATTTGATAATCCAAATGTCACCATTTAAAATGGATTATGTGCTGGAATGAGAAATACAACACCAAGAAACATTGCAATGCATAATTTGTAGACCACCTCTCTTGAAACTTTGTCTAAACTGGTGTTTGCTTCTAAACCAACTAAAGCCAGCTAAATGTTTTAAAGATCTCTGGCCATTTCTGGGATCTACAATGCTGAATATTGTTAATGTATCACTTACAGCTGGTATTGCTTTAAGACTGCTGTGGTTAAACCTCTACTGAAGAAACCACACATTAATCTAGGATCTCTGAATAATTATTGATCAATCTCTAACCATTATGTTCTACTAGAAAGAGTTGCAGAAACTTTCAGCCCACATATTTACCATGAATCGTTTTGACCTTTTCAATCTGCTTTCAGGGCCTGCTACTTCAGTGGTGAATGATCCTCTGCTTACGATGGATTCTGATTCCCCCTGGTGCTTCTTTTATTGGATCTCAGTGTGACTTTTGACACCATAGATCACTGTATACTCCTAGACCGACTAGAAAATCAATTTGGCGTCTCTGGCTTGGCTCTCTTGTGGTTTAAAGTCTTACTCATCTGAAAGAACACAGTGTGTTTCCTAAAGTATTACTACATCTACATTTTTCTGACATGAAATACGGTGTACCTCAGGGCTCCGTTCTTGGCCCTCTGTTTTTTTTCTCTCTTTATATTTCACCTCTTGGCCAAATTATACGCAGTCATGGAATTAATTTCCACTGCTACGCTGATGATATGTGCCTATAAAAGCAGATGATCATTCCCAAATTATGTAGGTGTCTGCTGTGAAAAACTAGATGTCACGTAATTTCTTGCTCCTAAATTCTGATCAAACTGAGATGCTGGTCATTGGCTCTGCTCGACATAGATGATCAAGTACAGTAACAGTAACTCCCGACAACTGTGTTGATTTGTCAAAGTTTGATATTAAAGAACTCACCAAGACTGCCTTTTTCACCTATACGCTACATGGCTAAAATTCTGTCTTTTCTGTCCATGGCTGATGCCAATATTCCAATCCACACCTTTGTTACATATATACATTTACTTACAGGCAGATTATATTAGTCAACACCACATTTTCCTTCCCACATGTGCTTCATTAAAACCAAAGTGATGGCTGAACGTCTGAGTTGACAAACATTATCCCTCAACCACTGATATTCAGTGAAGTTTATGATGATGGTAAATGCAAACATAAACTCTGCTAGGGAGCCGTGCTGCTGAAATACTACTTCACCATCAGGTCGATGTCTGATGCTCTTTCTGTTTGAGATTCAACTTCTCACCAGCTGCTTTTCTTTCAGAGCTTTTTAATAGTTTTGATTGACGTTCGACACTTAGGACATCTGTGTGTGATAGATTTGAACTTATCAGTGCAGAAGGGAATGAGGCAACAACCAGCCACGCAGCTGCAAAAGAAGGAACAGGAACAAGATAACATGTCAACAAACTTGGAAACGCCAGTAACTGTAACACCAGCTGCATAGATAGAGACTGGGCCAACAAGGTGTGTTTATATTATCATGCAAATATTTCACCAGGATGGAGGGAAGGGTTTCATACCCAAGCATAGCTGTCATGAAACACATCAGCCAGGTGACACTGCTGACGGAGGTAAAAGTCTCTGTTATAATGAACTGCCGACACTCTGGACACTGTGTCCTGCATGGACATGGCGGAAGCTTTTCCATGTCCAGAATCACTGTAGGTGCTGTTAGGAACAGGAAGAATTCATGTTAATTTCCCCAGCAAAAATCTCACTTCTCATTTAATATTTCTTTAAACTTTATAGGAGGAGAATTCTGAGAAAACAGGCACTTAGAATAAAGTGAGTGCACTTCAATAGCTATTAAAATCTCCAGTTTGTCAGTAACATAAATTGTAATTTAAACATAATTTGACATAATTTTGGTCAAATTTCAGTGACTGACACAAGTGCCACAGGGTTGCAGGTGCATGAAGTAAGACATGATTGCACAGGAAATTAGAAGAAAAGTTGTTTATATATATATATATATATATATATATATAGAGAGAGAGAGAGAGAGAGAGAGAGAGCATTTGTGCATCACTGACTCACCAGGGATATTAGGTGGAGCCTCAACAAAGAAAATATCAGGAGCAACAGGCACAATCTGCTGACTGGAGGTTAAACTCTCCTCTAAGAAAGAAAACAAAGGTGGTTACAAAACCAAAGTATGATGATGAGTAATAATTTGCTGCAGTAAATTTGGACTCAACCTTTCTCACTATTCTTCTGATCTTTTACATCGAGGAGTTCTGCCTTCTTTTCTGTCAGTTGTTTCAGTTTTTCATCAATGCTGTCAATCTCATGCTGATTTGAGGGCGCCTCCTCTGGAAGAAAAAAAAAGAAACATACTCCTATATATATACATATATATATATATAATATGCAAAAGACTTGAGATTTTACATGTTGCAAATATCTGTCTCATTGCTGGAATTTCTTTAATGCTCTTTTATACATCACCTGTTTGTCCAAATTCAGCTCGAGTCTTCAGCTCCTGAAATATGGACTGAAATTTTTTCCTCTCCAGAAGTTGTTGTCTCGTGAGTGAAAGATGTTTCAGCTCTGCAGACATCTTCTTCAGCGCGCTGTCTGAAGAAGTCATGGTGGATGCTGAAAAGACAGGGGATGGTTGGATTGTTTTTAGCAGGTCTGATATTTGGTTTACTGTTTGTTTGGTGTGCAAAATGTTCCATGCTGTAAATTAAAGCAGACGTTTGCATGTAGTGTGTGTACACAGAATGGAAGCAGTGAAATTGCTGAAGAAGAAAATTGGATTTTGTAGTGAGAATACTAAATGTCAGTACCAAAGATATATTCATATCTGATCACAGAGTAAAAGTATTAATTTAACAGATAAATGATATTGACATGATCAATAGAATTTGAAACTTTAAATTCCCCACTTTTTGGACAAACATTCACAGACATAATGTGGCAGTGTGTGCCGTTATCTTTCCTCATCTCTTAATATATCATTACCAGTGGTAGAATGTAACTTAGTACATTTACTCAAGCACTGTACTTAAGTACAAAGTTGAGGTACATGTACTTTACTTGAGTCTTTTCTTTTAATGCCACTTTTTACTTCTTCTCCACTACATTTCAGAGTGAAATATTGCACCTTTTACTCCACTACATTGATCTGACAGCTTTAGTTACTAGTTAAAGTAACTAGTAACAAATTAGGATTTTTGCACAGAAAACATGTCGAGTGTATAAAACATGATGTTTTGTTATAAATTAAAATAGCCAACAGTATATGGGTCTACAAGTATAGCTGAAATGATTAGCCGATTAATCAGTTAGTTGATTGACAGAACTATGTTGATTGTTTTAATCATTTTTCATGTTAAAAAAAAGTCATGTTTCCAGTTTCTCAAATGTGAGGATTTTTCTGCATTGAGTACTTTTACTTTTAATACTTTGAGTACATTTTAGTAATTATACTTGCATACCTTTACTTTAGTAACATTTTCAATGTAGGACTTTTATTTGTAACAGAGTATTTTTACAGTGCGGTATTAGTAATTTGAATACTTGATCTGAATACTTCCTCCACCACTGATCATTTACCACACTTTGTAAATCTTCTCAAATTCCAAAATCGTTTCATCTATTGAGTACATCTATTTATAGGTTGACTGAAACAAAAAAAGTGCTCACTCACTGTCCACTGTACCTTTACTACACATTTCATATTAAGTCTTAGATCAAATTTATACTTTTAAAACTCCTAAATGGCATTTTAAGGTGGTTAGTAATAAAACGGACTAAATATTGAGCTTTTCCTCACAAAAATAATAAAGAGATAGAGTTGAACAGTTGAAAAAAAGTCTAGAAAACGAATTCTGGTTTGAGTGAGCAAAAGTACCAAAACAATAATTTAGTTTTTATAACACAAATGTTCAGTCCTCATAACTGCTCACTACTACATTGTAAGAAGTCAAAAACATTACTCAAACATTTCAACTACTAACATCATAAAGTCAGTGCATTAAACATATATTACATTAAAGAGAAACTGTGTGTATTACCGTATTTCCTCAGCTGCCCTCAGTGTATCATGTGCAGGTAACATTCAAACTAGGTAAACAAGGGCATGTAGTGTTCACTTCTACCAGGAAATATTCAAATAGTAAGTCTGGTTGCAACTGCCTTCTCTGGAAAATGTTACTGAATGCTCTCATTGAGATGCAAATGAAACACAAACACACACAAATAAAAGACTAATATATTTTAATGTTTACAACAACAAAAACAACACATATAATAACAAAATCACTGTAAGCTGGCAGTCAAAGGGAGGTTTAACATCTCCAGATATCTTATTTACATGTAGCATCTTTGAGAAGCAATCCTCAGTTTGTCATGTGTGTGAAGATATGTCAGAACTGTCCCAAAACAAGTCTTATAATCATGAATACATTGTGAACGTCATTTAAAGTCTGTGAGGCAGAGAGCACCAGCACACACTGCAGGAACTGGGGGTTTTCCTGACGTGACAAACGTTGGCTGTGACATTTCACTTTTTCCTGAGTCTCTTCATGAACGTCACTTCATCTCTGTTCCTGATCCCGTAGCTGAAGACATAAAGAAATACAGAGTCAAACTGTGCTGATGATAACAGCATCATAAGTGAAGGAGGGGATTACTTTCACACACTTACTCTTTAAGCCTCATCTTGTCATCTTCAAGCTTTTCCCCTTGAAATATTAAGTGATAAGTTCTCCAAACATATCTCCTGTAAAAGAAAGGAAGCAAACCGTGGCAATCAGTTTGGCCACTTTTTAAATTTGAAATCCCTTTTATGTTCTTGTGTTTGTGAGTGTGTGAGTGTATTTACCAGCTGACATGTTTCACTCCACCTTCACGTTGTTGTTTCAGCTCCATGAATCTGCGGATGGCCTTCTTCAGGTCAAGGACAGTGGCATTTTGTACCACCACTATGGCTTAGGAAGAACGTTTTTTCAAATAATGATTAGTATACTATTTTTAAATAATTAATTATAATATAAATAATACTTATTATTATTATAAAATAAAGTTATAAAACATACAACTACAAGTTTTGTAGTGATGTGCACAAATTAAAGAAATTTATCAGAAAACACTCAAAATGAAACGACAAAACCATCTCAACACTTACGCATTATCTCGCCGTCTGCCTTTAAAACCCTCACAGTCATCGCCTGGCCGTACTCCAAAGCAATCTGAGAATTTACCTCCTCCAGAGTCACCTAAAGATAAAGATGATCAGGTTTCAGGATAATGAACAGGACTTATCTATCAGTACAGATTCTGACACACGCTATTCACAATTAAACTCAGCCATGGTGTTGTAAATGCAAAGGTTGACCTGTAAAAAACTACTACCTGAAAAGCTACTCTTAAAATGAAACAACCAAACACCAGTTTGATTGATATTCCCTGGACTGGACATAAAAGAAAACATGATTTATTGTTTTTTGCAAATGAACCCTTCAAAAATAACTGGTAGATGCAGCCCAAAATGCAACAAATTAATAATTTCTGCAGAGAAAGTCTGGAGCTCTATCAATAAAAGACTCATCTAAGACTTTGTGGTTTGTTTTAGCTCTGATATTCACTGTGAAGAGTGACAACTTTATTTAACCAAGTTTGAGCAATTCTAAACCAGATAAATGAAATTGCAATTGGTGGAGTTTAGAGATATCTCAAGAAAGATGAACGAAAACAGGGCCAGGCAGGACTGTGAATGAATGTACTGCATGCAAATGTGATATTGTGTTTTAACACTAACTATTTAATATGGTTATGACATGTTGCTTTTTCATCACAGGATATAAAGTGTCAGATCAAACCGACCTGAATTGGCAGATCACAGAGTAAAGGGTCCTGCACAAGTTGAGCAAGTCCCTCCTCGAAAATATCCAGGATCTCTGAGTGAGGAAGAGCCTCCTCATCTTCTTCTTCCTCCTCTGCGTCTAAAGCTGCCATCTCTGTCAGACCCTCGTTTTCCACCTCTTCCACCTTCACAGACTGTCCTGCTGCTGCAACAGTGTCCTGACTCTGCTCCTCCATCACCAGCAGGCACTAATGTCATTCAACACAGCCCGGGTTGTCAGGTGGGTGATGTTAAAATAATAATAAATAAATTATTATTAATTATTATATTTAGTGTGAAACTCAGTTTTAATTAATACAGCTGACAAACAAATGTAACTGGAAATTATTTCGCTGAAAAAAAATTCCATGAAGTAAACAAACAATGTGTACAGTAAAGATTAGATACCGGAAGGCAACCGTAGCTCAGTACAAATGGTTCCCCTTAGTGGACGTAAATTCAGACTCCATTGTAGTATTCTGTTAAACAGCCTTAATGTTTAGGTTATTAAATGTTATTTATCAGTGGTAGTATTTTGGGATGTGGCCGTAATGTAAAACCGCTTTCTCTCTTTATATTTCGTTTCTCACCGAGCGATAAAAAGAGTAGCACCTGCTTTCATCAGCCACTTCCGCTTCTCCACATGCCCCAAATGTGTGTAACGTAACAGCAGAGACTTTAAACAGTTAGCTAGCTCGGTAAAATAGACTACTCATATTGAGTTTTTTTTGTTTTAATTTCTAGCTATTTGCTACATATATATTCCCGTGTGACATGCTTCTTTTTTGTCCAACCTGCGGAAATGTTTTAATTGTCGAGGAGGGACAGAAGTGCATGAGATTCGCCTGCAACACCTGTCCGTATGTGCACAACATCACCAGAAAGGTGAGTTGTGTTGAGATGAAATACACGGCACACATTATGTCACTTCAATGTGTTATTTTAAATTTGTATTTTCGACACGGAGGATGCTGATCCTTGGCTATAGTGTCTGTGTGTTTGACATGTTTTTATTTTCTGCAGGTAAACAACAGGAAGTATCCCAAGCTGAAAGAGGTGGACGATGTTCTTGGTGGAGCTGCAGCTTGGGAAAACGTGGACTCAACCCCTGGTAAGTGACATTAAAACAATTAATGGTGTCACTGTATCAGAGGCTAGTATGGAAGCCCATTTCTGCCCGGAAAAGAAAAAAAAACAAGATCAAAACTTGAGAAAAAAAGAGATCCTGTAAGTCATTATAATGTTATATACTCAAAATAATGAGTTAGTATCTCAAAATATTCTGATAAAAAGACTTAAGCCTACCATCACAAAGTTAGTCATTATTTTGAGAAAGTGTTTCATTCTTCTTTTGAGATACTAAGTCATTATTTTGAGGTACTGTCATTATTTTGAGATACTAAATCATTAGTTTGAGGTACTTTGTCATTATTTTGAGATACTAAGTCATTTGTTTGAGATACTAAGTCATTCTTTTGAGGTACTAAGTCATTATTTTGAGAAGGTTTCTCATTATAATGACTTGCAGGATATTTCTTCCCCATCACATTGCCAGTAATTCTGGGTTTCTTACCTTGATACATTTGAAGCAAGTGGTGTCTGTCAATTCAAAAACCCTCCATTGTCTATTATATAGGCTAATGCCTGTTCTTTAAAATATTATTCTGACTTGTTTCCCCCACATGTCCATGCTAACAACCTTTACTCTCTTGTAATGTGACACATGACATTCAGTGCTATGCAAAATAATAAAGCCCCTTGTTTATTTGCACAATTTGTTGAGCTACAACAGTGTTTTTCAGTAAAGTAATAAGCAAATAAGAGATTAAAATCACAGAAATTAAAAATACGACATTCTAAAAGACATTCTAGACATTTGAGCAGCTCAACTGTTTGCCATTTTATGTTATGTTTGATATTTAAATTATACAACAAGTTAATCACACCATGCAAGGCTGTCTCTGTGCACATCTGTCTACTGTCAGCTGTTTATAAAATTCTGTGAAAGTCTTCATGATTCACACGGACATTCGAGTGTCTTGCAGTGTATCACATATTGCAGAATTACCTGTGTTGCCATGCCATCCTCATCATGGGTATCATGGGATAATATCATCTATAATCTGTGATTCTGAACCATTTTTAAATTCAGCTTTTCAGCACTAATCCCATGTTTTCTGAATTTCATCTTTCCAACACCCTGAAGTCAGTTGAGTTCCATTATCAGGTTTTAAATGTAAAAGACAGATTAACTTGTTGTATTGATAATTGTCCACAATTTAAAGCATAAAATGTGAAAATCTGATCAAATATATTTATCACCATCGCAAATACTGATGCCAAATGGGGTGTGCATTATTCTGCAAGTGTTCTTTTAGTTTATCATAACTTATTTGTAGATAAATACACTTGGGCTGGGTTTTTTTTTAACTTAAAATTGAACACATTGTGGATCTTAACAAAAAAAAAAGCTATAAAATGATTTCCATTTAAGATCATTTTGTAGCACATCAAATTGTACAAAAACTCCTGGAGTGTTTATGGTGTCTATTGTTTTCACAGCACTGCATAAAGCCTTTGCACTGTATCAATGTTACTGTTGAGCTTTAGTTTCTAGTAAAATCTCAGATTCCTCGAATGTCTGTTATACTTGGCAGATCTTTACTAGAATAAATAAAGGCTGCACGCACACACAGATTTGGATTTGTTTTTCTTTGAGTTGATTCCTGTATTGAGCTTTTCCAGCCGTATTGTCTCATACAGTTTTACCAAATATGGCCAACTCCAGGATTTTATGTGGTTCCAAACTAACACTTATTATTTGTATCTGTTTACAGAAACGTGTCCCAAGTGTGGGCATCTTCGGGCGTATTTCATGCAGATTCAGACCAGATCAGCTGATGAACCGATGACGACTTTCTACAAATGCTGCAATGCCCAGTGTGGACACCGATGGAGAGACTGAAACCTTTGCACTTTCGTAATGTATATTTGAGCCTATATTTATTGCCAAAAGGCTCTGATGGGCGTTCTTCTGATGATTCCCAGTTTGTGCAGTTTCTCTTCTGGGCGTGTGCCCAGCTGACAAAACTTTTTCTTTTTACTCTTTGCAGATGATATTTGCATACAGTATTTACTTTGCAGGCATAGTTAATTTTCCAAATAACATTAAAATGAGTTTCAAGGAAAAGTCATGTTCTGATTTTTATTGATAAAATAGTAACTGTATACAACAGTCAAACAAATTTTGACTTACATAGTTATACATATCACAGACATTTAGAGAGCAATGCAGACCAGCATTATCCACAACAATGGCATACAGTACTTCGTATTAAAAATCCAATGCAATCCTTCAACTCAAAATTCACTTTCTTGCACAGCTTTGCCTAGCCTCAAGAAGAAAAGAAATCAAATGCACATAGAGTCAAGGAACTAGCCAGTGAGAATTATTTGTTTTGACGTGTGGCTCATGCAGACAAACTGCACTTTGTGAGTGAAGGTGAACGGCAGATCGAGCATGCTGTGGCATACGATGGTCGTTTTGTTGTTAGTAGTACTCTCAATGGAATCACAATGTCATTTTGCAGGATGTCTCATACAATCATTTATTTTAAGCATATTCCTAGCAGAGAGGTCACTATTTAGTATTAGTCAAAGACATCTGTATTATTATTATTATTATTATTATTATCTAACATGCATCTGAGCAATGCAGGTAATCGTAAAGGGCTGATGCCATATTAGGAGGGTTACAGGCTAAACAATGTCATGTGATGATGATGGTGCCACCACTATAATTTGTTTGCCAACATACTTTTCTAGAGAGAACACAAGATTGCTAAAATGCCAGTGTGTCTCCATCAATAACAGTAAAACTCTGTCAGCTCTACTTTAAGTCTACTTAAAATTATACACTGCTTTTACTCATGTCCTCAAAGCCCAAATCTCTCAAAGACCAATGATAGCTGAGGTTGACAGTTTTTATGAATGCATAAGAGGGGGAAATTGAATTCCAACTTAAAGTGCAAATCTTGGCATTATTATCAAAATTAAGTACATCATGGACAGAGGGCAGTAACTGTAAATCACGGAGCATTTTGTGACTGACTGAAGCCCAGAAGATTAATAAAAGTATAGCAAGTAACATTCCCAAACAAGCAAATACATCAGTTTATCGAGCTGAAAATGGTTCGTTAGTTTGCTCACATTCAAAAAGGGATAATGATAAAAGGAAAAACTATCTGTTAGAACAAAGTGATCAGACAATGGACAAAAATGTTCACAGTTCTCAATATTAACTTGTTAAAATAGGGGATAAAATATCTTAAATAAATACAAATAAAACAAAGCTAATCCAGCATGATTCACAGATTAATTCAAATAAATTAAAGTGACCATTTTCACAGCTTTCTCTAACCGAGGCCATCTATCCAGATTTTCTTTTCCCCGTTAACATGCGTAACATCACAAGCCTTTTCTCCGGCTTTCCACACAGGATCAGATGCTGCCGATCCATCCCTGTGGATGTTTTAGTGGCCTACATCTTCTGTAGTTTTGTGAGATTTGTACATTTCAAATGCATCTTTATACATGAAAGAATTATGCTGAAAGATATATACAGTAAATATTCTGTGAACTAATGAGAAAACTGCACTTACAATTTAAGAGGGCGACACAACACTTTGCAAAAATGGGGGAGGAAAGCCTGTCACTACCAGCAGGAGGAGCTGTGAGTTTATGTGTTTGCATGTACATGTCTCTGTAGCATACAGCTGTCGGTGGTTAGCATATACGTTTGTATGTGTAAATGTAGCCCTTACAGTAAGGGCAGGTGTGTGTCACATCCTTGAGGTCATCAATCAGGCAGGGAATCAAGCAGCAGCCGAGATCACACCTGGAAATGAGGAACAGACACTAAATATTACATCGCAAATTTAAACGCCTGCACATGTTTATATACACTAGTGGAAGTCCAATGGAAGAAAAAAAAATACTTTTTGTCTGAACATGCAGACATCTGTAGTCAGCATAGCTCCTGTGACAACTTAAAAGCAACAGTTCACCCCAAAATCAAAAATACATATTTTTCCTCTTATCTGTAGTGCTATTTATCAATCTAGTTTTTGTGCGAGTATCCGAGTGTTGGAGATATCGGCCGTATCACCTCGCAGAAGGAAGCGTGCGTCTACTCATGGACGAGAGGCTCGTGACAGCTCGAGATGTAAACATTAATGGCGTCCTCCTCAACTGAGCTGCAATGTTAGCTAGCTCAGGTCTCGTCCATGTGTAGGTGCATGCTTCCTTCTGTGCGGTGATACGGTTGGTGGGTGGAGTTCGGTAGAAATAAAGTAGTTCCTACATGAAACTGCTCACAACAAGGTCTGTAGATTATCTTGAGTAACTGGGTCATGATTTTTGGAAAGAGACATTTTTTTTTACATTTCATTACTTACATTACATTTCACTCTTGAGTTTTTCAAATTTTTGGCACTTTGAGCACCACAAGCCAAGTGCCATCTAGTTAAATTATATTCGAGAGAAGGTAGGCATCTCTACGGCCGATATCTCCAACACTCGGCAACTCCCACCAAAACAGTGTAGATTGATAATAGGAAAAAGATGTACTTTTGATTTTAGGGTGAACTGTCCCTTTAAGTAACACTGTTATAGCCCATGTATTCTCTGCGTGCCTGGGGACGAGCAACGCGTCATATTCAAATAGACGTCCCAGACAGCTCTGTATGCAAAATATGCAGGTGCATAATAAAATAGACAATATACTATAGACACGCTGACTGAATCAAGAACATGTTGGTGAAAATCTTTCACTTCCTCATGTCTACATATTTAGTCTTCGACAGTATCTGTTTAAACCATAAACAGGTGCACTTGCTTTGCATATAGACGGGTTGCTGAGAACAGGCTGAGAACTAACAGATAAACAGTTAAAAGCCATCATCAAGTGTTCATCCATTCAGCTTTGATGACATTACAACACGATGACATGTCTGGAATTGCCAGCTTGAAGTTCTGGCCTCAATGATATGAATCAATTTGCTGTTTTACTTTTTTTATGTAAAATATACAAAATGAGACAATTTAAAGATGCATGCTGTACAGAACCCCAGCACTGAAAGCTCAATTCTTCCTCCCGGGTTAGGAGTCCTGTGTATTTCAGAACTTATTATGTTTGTGATACATATTTATAAAGTAGTGGGTGCAAAGTCAACAAAAACCTTCCCACGATTAGAGCTCTACCTGAATTTTGTCCATCGAATCGGATTTGGCTGTACGAATATTCGACTATTGGGTCCTTTAATTCCATATAAACTATCAAGTAACACTTTGTTGAACTACCAGATTTTTTAACGGGGTTCGGCAGGACGTTCAGAGTGACGGCGACAAGCCAAGCTAGCCCTCCGAGCTAATGCGTGCTAAATGACAGATCGGAAATGTGCAACATTATTTGCAGACACTAGATCAAACAAAAGCCAGAGACTAGATCGTATTAAATTGCTTTGAGCTGTAAATTCACTTCTTCTAAGCAGAAGATAACGTTAACTCAGAGGCTGACTGGGCATGGCCTCGCTGCCTCCGTCTCCGTCAGGCCCACCCTGGGTCCGGGTCCACGGCTGCCTGTAACGGTCTTCACCAAGTGGACGGAACGACTTGACGTAGTGGAATTATTTGACCCCGGAGACCTGCGTGAAAGCGAGGAGCGCTCAACCTGCACACTGACTGACCAAAAAAAAAAAAAAAAGGACTGCTCGACTTGAAGAATCTCAGTCGACCGAGTAGTCTCCGACTGTTTATTTGAATCTTTCAGAGGCGCAGCCCGACCCACGATGCTCCAAAACCCTCCACAAACAAACTGTCAGGTGACCTTAATCAGTCTGCCACTTACCCTACGAAGAAGCAGAAGAGGCAGAAGAGTGTGTTCATGAGGCCGACATCGTGGGAGATGCGGGTGATGATTGCCTGCTGACAGTGCGGACATACAGTCTGCACCGGTGAGGTCTGGAACATTTCCCCCTGCAGTACGGTCACGGTGGTGGCTGCTCCCGGAGGAGCCAGGACGGTCGCTGTGTGACCTCCCATGTGGACAAAGTGACTGGGACCGGGGCCCATCTGTCCTGGCATCGGGTGAGGATAGTGACCGGGCGGAGGTGGGTAGGGGCCACCTGTACAGAAGGTAATTACAGTTAATATACTGTATTGTATATGAATTTAGGCACAGATTGACTTGACAGAAACACGACTCCAAACCAAAGCTGATGTTGTCCTGTCTGCTTGCTAACACGTTAGCCTTGACAACTTTATACACCAATCACATGTTATGGCAGTGTGTCTGTCAGCTTGTTTTGATGCTTTGTGTTTATACGTCTGCAGCACCTTGGGGTGGAGGCATTGGCATGGGCATGGGCCCTTCTCCAGGAACATGTGGGGGAAGGAAGCCTGGGTGTGGGCCCTCATACGGTGGAGGACCGTAGTCTGGAGGCAAGGGCTGTCCCTGTATAGGAGCATTTCTTACAGGAGCTGTTAATGAAAGATAACACAAAGAAAAAAAGACAGGCGTACACAGGTTTTAGTTATGCAAAGAATTCATACTGAAAAATTCAATCTTACATTTAAGTAGACAGTTGCACTTTCTATTTACACTTTTGCAGTTCTTGGTATATTAATTTGTGTTGTGGTTTCGATACATTCATGTTACTTTATGATACCAGTAACTAAGGCTACGTTCAGACCAAATCCAGCGTTGTGGCAGTTAGCACAGGGTTGT
Organism: Heterobranchus longifilis; assembly: GCA_028570985.1. Taxonomy (NCBI): domain Eukaryota; kingdom Metazoa; phylum Chordata; class Actinopteri; order Siluriformes; family Clariidae; genus Heterobranchus; species Heterobranchus longifilis. The sequence goes on along the minus strand of JAOVVB010269881.1, from coordinate 19,540 downwards.
GCAGCAGTGTGGGAGTGTCATTTAACTGGCCCATTTGTGTGGCATCCTGTTGTGAACTTTAACCACTGCCAAAGTAGCACAAGTAGACTTTATATTTCACAATCGTGTTTTTTGTTTAATCTTGACATTTCCATTTTTTTTTAAAGCTTTCTTGTACCCAAGTTGTTTTCGGCCCCATCCCATGGCATCGACAGAGGCAGGGATGTACTGTAACGTTACTCTCACCCCAAAACAGACTGACAAAGTCTGATCGCCGGTTACCTGATTGGCCACCGCAGCGTGACGTCAGGTTGTGTTATTCCAAAAGTTGAATCTGTTTCAACTTTTCACTGCAGGTCGCTGCGTTTTTTTTCAGCACCCCCTGCGGCCCCCAACGCCATAATCTAAACGGACTACCAACATTCAAATGAATGGGAGGATTGGCGTTTTAAGGTGTCTAAGTGTTACATCAATGTCATTCGAGTCTGATTTCAGTCTAAAATCAACATGAAACCAAACTCCAACCACCAGACACCTGGGCCTGCTTGATTACCAGTGTGTTCAAAACATGTTGGTTCTTTCTAGGTTAGTGAATCAGAGGTGCACTATTTTTAAATTTCCATGATGACAGCTTACTCAAGCCACAGTGAGTACAATTTGGTCACAACCTGTATCTGTGAGTGCCTATTAACATTCACTACAATGTTCACCATGTTTAGTTTTATTACCAGGTTGTCCATTCTTCTCCTCAATGAGTGGGGCACTGGGACCTCCGGGGTATGGAGGAGGAGGGTCACTGGACATACTGGCCGGATGTCTGTATAGGGAAAGGGGTTGGACACGGAGGAGCTCCCCTCACAACTCTCTTGTGGACTTTTATTCTGTAAGAAAAACAAAACACATGAACAGTTTGAGTCTCGTGGCTCATTATTCTCTGACACAGACTTCTACCAGGTCATAAAATGTTCCAACAACAGTCAGAGAGGCTAATGAAGTATTTGGTGTAACAGCTAATGTCAGTCTGGATGTGTGCCACATTTTTAGAACAACTGAGTAAAATGGAGTTGAATTTTGAGCAACTTTGTGATGGAAAGCAGTGACTTTTGTTGTCCTGGTTTATTGGAGCAATGCCTGATATTACTGAGTAATCAAAATAACAATATAGAGCTTTTCAAAATTGCTCTTGTAAAATGCTTGACAAACTGAGACAAAAAACAACAACAATAAGGGCAATTAAAGGATTAAGTGAGCTGTACCAAAAAACTAAAACAAACAGTTATTACTGAAATTGTAAATGGGTGAATGTATTATCATGTCCTGATAGCTTACTTACTTTAAATAAAACACACCCTTGCACAACCTGTTTTGTGCAGGCTTGATGAATTAATTAATGTAAAAAAAAGAGTTTGTTTTGTAACTATGAATTGTCATTAAACAGGCTGTTGCAAGTAAAAAAATACTTGACAATTTAGAGTTATGTGTGGGAGTACCCTGATGACCATCAGCACAGTAAAGAAGTCATTAACAAAAGGATCTTCAAGATAAAAAAAAACAAAAAACGTCAGAGGTATGAATGAAAAGAAGACAACAACAAGTAAATAAAACAACAACACAAGTGAGAGATCCCCAGTCCTGTCCTGGGGGTCAGGTTTCAGTCGGAAGCATGATTTTCTCTCTGACTAGTAAATAATGCATGCTGTGGCAGAATGCAGTGTTCAACACAAGTGTTTGATTTCTTCCTTTTTTTTTGATTTTACAGTAAAATCTGCACTATTATTTTACTATGATGATGTGACTGTAGAAAATCTGTGAAAGTAAATGTTTTTTTCCACGGGAAACAGATTGAGTCTCTCAGTTTTCATCTAGTAAGTCAGACAAGGGACTGGTTACACTTTAAAATGTGAGAGAAGCCTGACAGTATAGGTTGTTACATTTGTGTAAGAACCTACACATCCATAGTAGTGTGTGTACATACTGTATACAGTGGTTCAGCTACAGAATAACACCTGTGCAATACAACAGCTGTGAAATGATGTGAAACTCCGAGACTCTCAGTGACGTGTTGCAGCCTGTGGCTATGTATAATGTGGGTAGTACAATCTCCACCAACACAACCTAATACATTTAATGATGGCATGGCCCATGTTTAGCTGTCAACATATTCACAAAGAATTGGCTAATCAGGAAGCTCATATTTACCTGCTACTGGGAAAAGAAAGATCCCACCTGAGGAATCTGGCAAATGTGCCACAACCTGTAATATGACGAGAATGTAAAAGTTAGTAGAATACGGTACATAACAATAATAATAATAATAATAATAATGTCACTTTAGTGGCTGTGGTGCAGAACTGCCCCTGTGCTCATGTAAATAAAACCCAGCTGGGTGACACCAAAAAGAAAGACAAACAAAGTGAAACATCATCGCAATATCAAGTATGTGGGTGCCTGTTAGATCAACCCTCATCAAAGTTTGTTGGGAGGCATTTTAATGCTATCGCGTCTCAGCTAGCTAACCAACTAGCTAGCTAGCCGATGTTTTTTTGTTAATCCTTCCCCAGATAATCCAGCTCAAAGCTACTTGCACAACTAACCATGGATAACTTAGTTACGTAATGGAGGCTAGCGGAAACCAACACCGATGTTAACTTGAATTGGAGCGTGTATCTAATTAGCACAGTAACGTTAGCTCACATTAATATTAACGTAGAGACGGTTAGCTAACGGAGATAATGCGGAGTTGTGTTAGCGTTACTATTGTTGGCTAATTGGCAGGTCACATAGATTTTTATATTACCTGGCTCTTATAAATAGATTGAGGAACGACTGACAGTGAGTGATTGTTTGTACTCAGCTGGTTAGATAACTTGGACAACAACAAGGGTGTGTTTGTTCAGCCAAATCAGATACTGTTTGCTAGCTGCCGTTAGCTAGCTAGCGTCGCCATTCTCGGCACAGACGATAATGCCAGAAACATGCAAATTAATGGAGTAAACGTCTATAGCATTGTAAAAAATGTGTTTCTGGTCGCGACTGTAATGATGCAGTTGTCAGTGTGCTGGAAGACAAATTACCTGGTTTTGTCAGAAACGCAGCGTGCCCACGGTGTAACTGAAGTTGTTTGACGTTAGCGGCTCCGATCCTCCTGATGAGTCAACATCCGCTGAGACGGATTTACACCCAACGTCATTAATTATGATTTACACTGGAGGGAGAATGTATAATTTTTTTTTTTTTTATAAAAAAAAAGAAAAGACAAGTGACAAATTTGTATCATTATACTACAATAAGAAACACTGTACATACATAAAAGCTAAGACATTAAGACAAGTGCTTGATAAATACTATGTCTACTGACATGTCACATTATTTTATTAAAACCACGCAGTTTTTGTGATTTAAACTGCAAACATATTACCTTCATAAAGGAAACAAAAATAAATAAATACATCTATTTATTTTAAAAGTATTCACAGGAAGTGTTAGTGTCTGCGTTGATGCTAGCTTCAACATATCTAGCATTATACATCCACGATATCTAGCCGGTAGACTGGTTAAAATATTAGGCTACAATTATTACCATGCAACTGTTAATCACATCAGTATACTGAATCCTGTAATAACCACACTAATAATGCGTTGTAAAAAGTCATAATAATAACGATTATATCGATATCAATATTAGCCTGTTGCAGTTCTTGTTTGTGAATGCATTGAACAATCTAAATCTAAATACACTCAACAGATTAATTGTCACCTCCACTTAGCGCCTTCAAGGCAGACACAATACTATATTAACACTTCAAGTACACTAATAATGAATTGTACACATTGATTAAATATATATATATTCTTTACCAGAAGATTATGGAAATAATGGTCGACTTGAGTGTATTTAGAACACGAGTGCCCTCCGGTGGTCACAGTGAATAACTGCAACATCACATTAAATTTGTGACTAACAGTGTTAATACAAGTATAATCGTTATTAATATCAATATTTAAAACTCATTATTCGCGTGTTTATTATTATACATAATAACAATAAATTGTATTAGATTTGTTTTAATAATAATTTGATGTGGAGTTGATCTGTGTGTATTTATACTGCCCTCCAGTAGTCGCGGTGAGAAACTGCAACACTATATTTAATAACTAAGTGTGTATAAGTATAAAATCAACCTGTGCAACACATTATTAATGTGATTATTATAAATAACAACATTAGCACCAGTATTGGTGATTGTTGTATTAATAGAACTGCTTAATAACAATTTCCTTGTGTCTAATGTAGCAGACTGTTAACCAAAGTAATGTTTGCCCCATAGACTTGCCCTCATAAAAATAAGATGGTGCGCCCTCTAGTAAGGAACTGCAACATTAAGTTAGTAAAATTAGCGTCAATGAAGACATAAAACAATGTGAACACTTTCGGTGAATTCTTTCAAATTAATGTGACCAAGCCAAAACGAAAAGAAAGAAAATATGACGAAATTATCAATGTCATTGCCCTCTAGCGGTCACAGCTAGGAACTACATCTCCACATCCTTCAGTGGGAATGATACAGATATACAGATATTTAGTATTTTTTTACACACAACACGTGTTAAGCAATTAATTAAACATAAAACAGATGTATAAATACACATATTTATATTACCCACATTGCTGTTACTGTTATTTGTCATAATTAGTTGTTAGTGCCATATATGGTGCCACACTTTGCCACAAACAAAATGGTGCAGTTCTTCACTGTAACCACAGGAGGGCAGTAAACCAGTCGTGCTCGATGGTTACTGCCCTCCAGTGATCCACTATATTTAAAAACTAAGTGAGTACAAGTACAAAATCAAACTCTACAACACATTATTAATGGGATCATTATAAATAACAGCATTTGCACCAGTATTGGTGATTATTGTATGAATAGAAGCATTTAATAACAGTTTTCTCGTGTCTAATGCATGGATGTATGGTCTAATTATTTTTATACAGTCTATGGGTCTAATAGAGCAGACTGTCGCCCTCTAGTGGTGAGGAACCGCAATATCAAATTAGTAAAATTAGCGTCAATGCAAACATCAAACAATGTGAACACTTCCGGTGAATTCTTTCAAATTAATGTGACCAAGATAAAACGAAAAGAAAAAATATGACGAAATTATCAATTTCATTGTTCTCTAGCGGTCACAGCTAGGAACTAACATTACGTCTCCTCATCCTTCAGTGGTAATGATACAGTTATTTTTGTATGTGTCACTCCCAGTTAGCAGTGCACCTGTGCAGTGCATCTGTATTAATATCACACACCACAGTGTCAAAAACAATGGCAGAGTTAAGCACTGATGTCTCCGAAAATGTTCGTATGATTAATATTGTGTCTTAAAAAGTTGAAAGTTATCAGCAGTCCTTAGGTAGTGTTAGTGACCCGGGATAGCTAACGTTAGCTAGCTAGGGGAGCTGACACGAAACAACTGGCTTTCACTTTATTCTAACACCAATCATACAATGGCACATCTCCATGACACTACATTAATTAATCAATCAATCAATCAATCAATCAATCAATCAATCAATCAATCAATCAATCAATCAATCAATCAATCATAATATGAACAGTAAAACATCACAACCTGTATCCACTTGTTACTGAGGAGAGTTCTCCAGCATCTCAGCACAGCCAGAAGCATACTGAAAAAATACAAAATACATGCTCTTAATACACAGTAAATAGTAAGGCACATCCTGGGCAATTACTTTCATTTCATTTATTTTCTAATTCATTTATTTCTGTATTATTTTTGGAACTTATACATTTATTTATTTATTTATTTTTAATCTATTGTGCACATTTTTTTAATTGATTTGGTGTTTTATGGGCCCACACAATGGCCTTCATAGTTGTATGGGGGGGGGAAACAGACACAGCTCCAAAAGTTGTCTATTATTTTTACTCCATCTTTTGTCCATGCTTTGTCTCTATAAATGTATAGAAACGAATGCACGCCCTTGCACTGACCCCTTCCACTCCTGACCCCGCCTCCCCGCCGGGCGGTCCCAACACACAGAGCGAACGCCCTGAATTTCTGGAACGCTTGGAGACAGCCAATCAGGTTGACTCCCTGCTACGTTAGCACAGCTCTGGCAAAACAACAGCCGTCTCAATTTGTTTCCTGTTAGCCTTAGCATTCGCAACATAGCCACTGGTCAAACTTGAACGCGTAAAATGTTAAACTAACGAAATCGTTTTTTATCTAGTTGATGCAATCCTTGTCTTGCCGTTGGTGTACGTTTGAAGGCAGAGCTAATCGGAGCTGTGACGCGCTGTTAGCTGCTAGCTAACTGTAGCTAACATCGGCGATCCAGCAGAGAAAGATGGGGTCCATCCTGAGTCGCAGAATCGCTGGTGTTGAGGATATTGATATCCAGGCCAATTCGGCCTATCGATTTCCTCCGAAATCTGGTAAGTGATTGGCAGTGTCTTTTGGCTGAATACAGATTTCACACGGAGCACGGATCTTCTAAAGCAAGAATAAACATTGAGGCACCGACCACCACACATAAGCTATGCTAGCTCGGCTCTAATTAGTGTCTCTTTTTCTGTTGATTATCATCAACTAGCTAGTATACACAGTTGGATAATAATTGTAAACATGCATGAGCGTATAGAAATGTGACTGTCTGGGTTACTCGTTATTCCAAGACATATTCTGATTTTTACAGTTGTTTATGTATGGGGCGTCGTGCTGCTGGCGACGACTCTCAAGAGTAATGCAAGTTGGTTTATTGTTATTACAGCATCGTGATTATCATCATGCATTAAGCAACTCGAAAAACTGTTTTATCCACATTAAATTGATGCTACAAGAGCTGAGGAACAAATGACTCTGACACACAAGATGCATGACACCCATGTCAACAAATGCTTTTCAGATGTTCTTGTTAGTGTGCTATTTCAAAGGTATATATACAATATACATATATTAGTGTTGCGTGTTTAATACACTTTCACTTTGTTATTGAGATATTTTCAAACAGTAAAAAAACACAGTATGGAGATAGGTAGGCATGTCAATGTGAGACGAAGAAATCTGACTCTGAAGTTTAAAACCCATTAAAAAACCACACATTTGATTGTCAGATGGTCTTTCAGCTGGTCATATAATCTCCTGTATATCAGTACACACCTATGAGGACTGATATGGTGATAATGATGTTCCTCTTAGTTAGTTAATCTTAGTTTAAACATTGGCATGGTGTTGTGTGACTTGCTTTTGTACCTCAGTTCTATGTATTGATGCAATTTAGTCAACCAAGCAGCCTTTTATATTTATTTTTTCTCATCTGAATTATAGACCTAAATTAAATGCTTGTTGGATCTATTATACTGTACCCCTGCCTTTGAAATGACTGTATTATTGAACATTATCAAACATGTTGTTCAAGAGTCATATTACATGTCAGCCAACAATTTGTACATCTAAACTGCTTTATTTTTACGCAGATCATTTTAAGTAATTGTGTATAAACAGCGTTATTGTTTACATTAACACAGACATAAAGAAATGTAAGAAAATGATCTGTGTCGCTATGTTATGTTGCTCACAGTGCCGTTATTCATGTTTTTTCTCTTGTTTTCAGGGAATTATTTTGCAAGCCACTTCTTCATGGGAGGAGAAAAATTCGACACACCACATCCGGAGGGATACCTTTTTGGGGAAAACATGGACCTGAATTTTCTTGGAAATAGGCCAGTGCAGGTGACAACTGATGTTTCTTCATCCCGGTTGTTTTAATAATCTGAGAACAGCTTTTAAACTACTATGATTTCTTGTCAGTAATAGTAAACAATAATTTAAAATCAAATATCATAATTCACATTGCTGTTATTATGTCACTAGTTTCCATATGTGACGCCTGCACCCCATGAGCCTGTGAAAACCCTGAGGAGCCTGGTCAACATTAGAAAGGACTCTCTGCGTTTGGTCAGGTAAAGATGATGAGGCAATATTACGATACAAATCACAGTAAAAGCAAAAAGTAAAAAAACAACGTAAAGTTTGTCAAACCTCTTGATTCTAGGTATAAAGATGACTCTGACACACCGGTGGAGGAAGGTGGAAAACCAAAGGTTCAGTATGGTGTGGAGTTCACCTTTGATGCTGATGCTCGAGTGGCCATCACCCTCTACTGCCAAGCATTCGAGGAGTTCTCCAATGGCATGGCCGTGTAAGATTTTTCTTACACTGCATTACACATTTTTCCTACACATTTTATGGGGCTGAGTCAGATGAAGCCTTAGCTTTTAGTAGCAAAAAGGATGAACTGCTATTTAACATTTCAACTAACAGATCTAGTCTTTTATTATGTAAATGTCACATCTGAATCCATTTATGAATCCTGCTTGAATGAAACTAGCATAGAGCACATCTATCTGTCTATGAGAGGATTTGAAAAGCATCATATTAGTGGAAAACATTGTGCCAGAGACATTTAAACTCTGTTCTGTGTGTAGTGAGATTCAAGCCTTAGAGCACAAAGACTAGAATAGATACGGTGGGTCCTTAGCAACCTCCAGTCGCCATGGATACTGCTGGTAAGACTTAGAAGATGAAAGTGGTAGTTCGTACTGAAGTTATTGTGTTGTACAATGAGATGAGACGAGACAGAAAGATGACACATTTTTTTCAGGAATCAAAACCATCAGATATTGCTACTGTTCTATGCTATTCAGTTTTCTTTCTTTTCATTTTATCTAGGGACACTAATGCCATGCATTGATTACTTAAAGATGACAGCTTTCCTTACTGATAAATGTCTAAATGTCAACTTTTGTTGCTCAGTTAGAAAAACAGAGTGCACTGTCCATTTAGGATTCCTTCATCCTTCTGCACACTAATCATTTTTCTCTGTAACATACGGTGTGTAGGTACAGCCCAAAGAATCCATCACTGGTCTCTGAAACTGTACATTACAAGCGAGGGGTGAGCCAGCAGTTCTCCATGCCATCTTTCAAAATAGATTTCAGCGAGTGGAAAGAGGAAGATGTAAGTATGTGCAGCAGTTAGTGGAGTTTGTTACTGCATCACACATCACAAAAACAATTATTCTCTACTGCTGTTGGTTTATGTCTGTAAATATCCTCTGCTTACATTACACAGCATACTTTGGTGTACTACATCAACACAACATTTGACTTATTACACACATGGATACATGTCCTCTGTTTATAACCATGCCTCATTGAATAATAACATTTATGCATCTTTTCCCCTAAAGCTGAACTTTGACCTCGACCGAGGAGTGTTTCCCATGGTGATCCAAGCTGTGGTTGATGAAGGGGACGGTAGGTTACTGCATAACAGTCAGAACAATACATCTTTTTAAAGGCATATTTATGAAGTAGTAATATATAGTAACATAAAATAGTAGTTCAACAGTCACAAGGAAGCAGTTGCAGTTGCTTAAATACACATTTCGTCAACATTTGTATTAACCAGAATATTGTGTGTTCTTTTCTAGATTGCCTCGGACATGCTCACGTACTTTTGGCAGCCTTTGAAAGAGTATGTATAAATCTAAATAATTTAAATCTGGATAAAACAAGTTTTTATTTGAGCTAAAACATGTTTGTTTGTTTTTTCACCTCCAGCACGTTGATGGCAGTTTCTCTGTCAAGCCTCTGAAGCAGAAGCAAATTGTAGGTTTATGAATATTCTTATTTCAATATTGCCTTTTTAAATTATTATTTAGCAAAGTATTAAGTGGAATGTATGGTGGATATCTTCACTTGGCTTTAATCAATTAGTTGTTTTTTAATGACCCTAAATCCAAGTCAGTAAATCGTGTAGCTCATATTGTATGCATTGCAGGATGTTTTACGTAGAACATCAGAGACGCTCATGCTGATCTGCAGCTTTTGAAAAAAACAAAGCCACAAAAATCTGTGCCAAGACCCCTGGGAGTCTGGCAATAATGCAGATCTGTGAACGTAAACTTTCATGGAGCTCAGAGTAATTTCACACAGACTCTGTCTCATTTTTTAAGCTGTCTTTGGATATAAAACATTAAGACAGATAGTTTTCATTTTAATTCTGTATCAGTGAAATATAAGAATCACTTTTGTGAACACATCCTTTTCTAAAATGAAAAAAAGCGGAGAGAATATGTTATACATTTTGCTTTCCAACTCCCATGGGCTTCATTGTTTGCATGAATATGGGTTTCTGAAAGATAATTTCTGCTACTGTGTTTTTTCAGGTGGACCGTGTGAGCTACCTCTTACAGGAGATCTATGGGATTGAGAACAAAAACAACCAAGAAACCAAGGTTTTAATGAAAATGTTACCTTATACGTGAATCACAATGCTGTAAAAGTTACTTAATGTTTTATTTGTCTGACTTTTGATTTGATTTTGATTTTTCCAGCCATCAGATGATGAGAACAGTGACAACAGCAACGAGTGCGTTGTCTGTCTGTCTGACCTGCGAGATACACTCATCCTGCCCTGCAGACATCTGTGTCTCTGCAACTCCTGCGCAGACACTCTGCGTTACCAGGCCAACAACTGTCCCATCTGCAGGCTGCGTAATAAGTCTTACATTATTTTAATAAAGTTATCCTCTTTAATGTGCTTTATTGGTGCTATTTGATGCTATTTGAAGAGCAGTCAATTCATTATTATTGTGTTTAATCTCAGCCTGTGTTTGTCTTACCAGCCTTTAGAGCCTTGCTGCAGATCAGAGCTGTGAGGAAAAAGCCTGGTGCTCTTTCCCCCGTGTCCTTCAGCCCCGTTCTGGCTCAGACCATGGACCATGACGAGCACTCAGTAAGTCTCATGTGCATCTGTGTATAATCAGATAAAATTGGCTAAGATGTGCAGCAACATAACATCAATGGGTAACAGGGCATGAATTTGGGCAGCATACAATTTTATCTTTATTGCGATGTGAAGTTCTCCAGTGCAAACATTCCAAGGAGGTGCAGTATTAAAACAGCTGAAATTCACAAATTTGAGTCCATTCCTACCTTAACGTGTTTCACACTGACAGCTCAATAAAAAACAGTCAAAAAGCAAGCATGTGATCTAGATTCATACCACCTTTTATTGAGCAGCAAGTTTACTGGCTCCAATTTCTTTTTGCACTTACTTTTTTATTGTTTCTCATATTGCCATTGCAGCTTTGTAAGGTACATTGTCCAGCAACTATTTTGGGTAAATGTATACTGTTTGTCAGCACAGACTGTTGGCTGCAGCCTAAACTGGCAATAGCCCGTCTCTGAATGAAATATAGTGCTTGTTAATATGCAGCCATTTGTTTATCAGCTGTGCATTGTCACCACCAGTCCTTGCCTGTGTGTCTTTGCAGAGCACAGACTCGGTTCCTCCCGGCTTTGAACCCATCTCGCTGTTAGAGGCTCTGAATGGTCTGCGGTCAGTCTCTCCTGCCATCCCATCTGCCCCCCTCTACGATGAAATCAACTTCTCAGGGGGTCTGGGCAGTGACGGCAGACAGCTGAGCTCCCCAGAGCATTTAAGTGATGGTAGTCTGCAGAAAGGCAAAGTCAGCAAGTCACCTGACAGGTATGTTTACACGTACATGCTCCAGGGAGTATTAAAATCGATAAATCAATTTAGTGAAAATTAAGGCTCTTAAAAGGTATTAAAAAGTTGTAAATGCGTTTTTTCCAAGGTTTTTATAACTTGTTCTCAATAAGTATCTTTGTCCAAAGTGCTTGTATGCTAAAGTTTCCCTGAATGTAATGATTACATAAGTGCGTAGTGGGATTCTGTGTAGTTTATTTATGGAATCCCACTAGATTTCATCTGAAAAGGACAACAATTAGCACGCTCACTGACTGCTGCTTGATAACACACAATGGTCCCTTTACACCCGGCCGTTAAACAACATAGTTGACTAATGGGGAAATGCAAGTTTTCTTACAGATGGTTGGAGGGTAAGGAGTTAGAACCATGGCTGAGGTCTCTGGGAATAATAATAATAATAATTAGTTGTGCTATCTTACAATCAGTATATAGTAAATGTAGGTTACAGTGTGTCACTGGTGTAACATGTAAGTAGCAATGAGGTCTTAAAATGTATGGAAAGGGTCTTAAAAGGTATTACATTTAACTTTAGGATTTCTGCATATACCCTGATGTGCACAAAAACAATGTAAGAAATCAGTTTAGGACAGGAAATTAGATAATATGTGTAACATTACTTGCAAATGGTAGGGGCGGCAGTAGTTTAGTCTGTGGGGACTTTGGCTAGAGAACTGGAGGGTCGACGAGGTGCCCTTAAGCAAGGCATCGAACCCCCAGCTGTTTGGGGTGCCTGTCCGTTGGCAGCCCCCTTCGCTCGCTCTGACATCTTTCCATTAATGCATGTATAGGTCCTGTTTGCATGTGTGTGTATTTCAGGCCCCCTGGGATTAATAAAGTATGTCTTCTTCTTCTTAAACATCACTTTCCATTTATTAATTTATTCCAAACGCTACAACATCTGGAGGCCATTATTATTTCTTTTGGATGGTAGAGGTGTAATTAGAGTGAAAATCAGTCCATGTAGTTAGCTGTGATTGATTGAATTACCTGTTCTACTTGTATTTCATTATTCTTTTTGCCTTGTCTCCCAATTCAGCACCCTTAGGTCTCCATCCTCTCCCATCCAGGAAGAAGATGAGGAGAAACTGTCCGAGATGTCTGATGCTCAGCCACACACGCTGCTGTCCAGCAGCCCTGCCCCCACTGACGTAAGCTACCTCTGCACCACCTGACATTTAAACTTTAACACTGCTGCAAACAAAGCTCCAACCAGCTTTTTTCCCCTTCTTCTTCCAGGCCACAGCAGCCGAGGATGTGGCAGAATCCCTGTCTCCAGATGATGGTGAGTTTTCTCATTTGGCAGTCTGTGGACAGTTAATTATGTGACACTGGTAAAGATTTGTTGGCTTTAAGAGTTCATTGACATTCACTCTCCTGGGTGATCTAGAGGACAGGATGCATTCTGGGGGAGACATCCTACAGGACTGCAGCAGTGAACACAGCAGCTTGACCAAAACAGAGAGCGACCCACCGGGAGACTTGTCTCTGCCAGGTGAGAAATTCTCTGCCAGGAACAGAGGAATATCATACAGTATAGGCCTTGCTTCTTTTTGACTCCTTTCTAGTTCTGGTCCTCTAACATTTCTCTTCTTAAAGCCAAGACTCAAGGCTGTGATTCCCTGTGCTTTGCATCTAACCCATGTGCTCTTGTGCTTCTCTGTTTCCTAACACTCCTCTTCTGTTCCCTGCCATCCTGTCCCTTCGTACCTCCTCACTTTGGGCAGCTCTTGGTCCTGATTCCTGCTCTATTGGTATGGAGGAATAACTGTGGTATGTAGGCTTTCCTGTCTGCTCTACTTCTCTGTGTGAGCTCTACTGCTCTCACTAAATCCTATTCTTCATAAATAGATCCAATGTCATCTATCAGAGCTAGAAAAACAAAAGATCCAGCGGGCATAATCAAGTGAATTTCCTGTGATAAATGGCTCATTAAGATTGAGCACTGTTTCTTACATGCGTCTCTGTTTGCAGGGTTCATACAAGGTGCTTGAAGTGCTTGAATTTTGAGGGTACTGGAATACCTTGAAAATAGCCCCTTTTTAAAGGTGCTGAAAATTCAAATGACCCATATAAAACGGTCTTATACCAAAGTTTTGCCCATTGAGTCATCATAATTATATCAGATAAATTGAATCCAGCAAATTCTTGCAAGCAAAGTCCTTGGAAATGGAAAGAAATAGTGCTTGAAAAAGTGCTTGAAAGTCCTTGGATTTAATTTCCTATTGTCTGTATGAACACTGTATTTATGTGAAGTCTGACTGGAAACTTCACTTTGAGCCACGTTGCTTATCTGTTGCTTCTTCCTCGCCAGGTTCATCAGAGTCAACAGAAAGCCTGAAAAGTCAGAGCACAAACTGCTCCAGCCAGCCTCTCCTGTGTCCTACGAGCAGCCTTCATATGGAAGATGAGCACCTCAACCCCTGACTCTGATTCAGCTTTTTCCCACCTCCCATCCATCAGAACAGATGTATGCGTTACAAAGATCATCCAGGCCCTCTATTCCTTTTACCCTCCAGGTCCAGTCTTCTGCTCCAGTGATCAGAGCCCTGAAAGGAAGTCCACCAGGACGAGGGAGGACTCTGCAAAGATAGGTACCTTAATCGATGACTAATGTTTAAAAAAGTGTTTCCCTCGCTTTGAAAACATTTCATTAACTGTCAGATGGTGTTCAGTTGTGTGTCTTGACCACAGTTGTGGTCTAGTAATGTGGATTCCAGAGATATTTCACTACCTGTCATGGTGGTTTTAAGCACACTTACTTTAAATTAACTCTGTATCAATTGCTTATCACTAAATTCAGAAGAATTTCTAAATACAGTTTGTGTCTAGATATTGTATTCATCAGTAATGACTTGAGAACTTATTTTTACAGTAAGGTTCATTTGGGTTATGAGTAGAAATTTGAAAACATTACGTATGTATCTGTGTCCAAAGTGATTTTGCACTCCGACAAAATCGTTTATAATCCATTCCTTATAAAAAAGAGTTTATGATAGGTTGTCTGCAGTCTTAAACATCTTCATGTCACTTTTTTATTATTTCTAATGATGTGATATCTATGTATCATAGCTGTACTAGAATCCTGTGTAGTTAATTCCAAAATTGTATACTTGCATATTACTTAGGAAAAAAAAAATTCTGATATTGAAATAATGGAACTAGTTTCGGTTAACATGCACATTATTTAAGACTTGGATAATTGATAAGAGTTACAGATTCACATCCTAACAGCTAAACTCAAAGATAGCTAAAGCCTGCAACAAGCATAGATGCTCCAGCTATTTGTATGCTGACTCACCATGGCACAGTAAGTGTGCGTGTTGTAGATGTGGCAGATCTCTGTACAGTCTTTTTGTGGCAATGCCAGTGTCTGCTTATGTAGCTGCAAAAAAAAGGGGTCCGGTGTTTGTGTGGCAACAACACCTTAACATAACTTGGTCCTGTATGTGTAGCGTCATGCGTATAGATCTATGTGCCTTGAATTGATATGGCTGCCTGCTTGTTGCATTGGACATTAGTGTTCTTATAAATGCTACAATATACAACAGTTTTCAGCCCGTAGACAGGATTTTTGATGCTGATGTACAAAGCCTTTTTTTCTATCGCAAACTTCATGCTACTGGAAAAATGTATCTTGTTATTGTTATTGCAATATGAAATTGAACTGTTAATTTACTATGTTATGGCCATGTATCAATTATGCATTTAATCTTAGTGTTTTAGGTTCAAGCGGATTCTCTTAATGTACGTTTGTTTGGAAGGACCACATCCAATGCAATAAGTGCAAACATTGCATTTTAATAATTGGGCTAGCATTTGCATGTGAATTTGTAGAGGCTTAAACCTCTCACTGCTTTTAAGTAACATAGTTATTTTGTCACCCGCTATTCTTCTGTGCGCGTTATTTTTTTTCCCACCTCAGTTTCGCCTGGTCCCGCCCTACTGTCCTGTGATTGGCTCGTAGTCTATAGCTCGACGTGCCTTGACGTGTCCTGTGATTGGAAGCGAGTTTTCGCTGTAGTGTCTCTTCAGTGGAGGGCCAGCTCCATCCGGTCGTAGTCCAGCAGCGGGTGGGTGAGGCAGAACTGACCGGGTGGTTCAGTGCGGAGTTCAGGCAGCATAAAAATAAAAACATGAGAGGAAGTTCTGAGTCTAAACCTTCACACATGCCAGGCTTTCCCTGACCAGCTGCCCAAACTCAGCACCGAGCCGCACGGTCAGCCGGATGGAGCCAGCCAGGGGAAAAAAGCCAGGAAACACGTGTCATTGAAGCTCCAGAACCTCCAGAAAATCGGCCCGACTTTCGCCCAAATCCACCCCAGGTAAGTTGCCCCATGCTCGGGTAAACATCCTCTAACTCAGCCCCCCTTCCACTGGAGAGACACTGGAAAAAGCCCAGGCTGGAGCGAAAACTCGCGAAAACAGGACACGTCGAGCTATAGACTACTAGCCAATCACAGCACAGTAGGGTGGGACCAGGCGAAACTGCAGTGGGGGGGGAAAATAACGCCTTCTGTGCCACTTCAACTTGACTCTGTGCCTTCCTGTTCCTGTTCTGACCACTATTGACCTGGTATCCAGGATAACTCCACAATATGTGGTTTGTGGCTCTCTGTAAAATCAATACCCGTCTTTCCTTGTGTGTATAGCAGCATGAGTATAACAATAAAGAACAAAGATTCTGTACTTCAGCAACAGGTTGTTTTCTGATCATCACAATACTTATTTCCTACTGAAAATACTTATACTTTATTTATTTTTCTGCAAATTAGAATCTGTGACAATATCCACTACAATACCATGATAGGTATTCTGATGAGGCAGAAAGCCCAGAAGGCTTATTTACAGCCTCCACCTAAATAATCCTAAAATTTTACACAGAAATTAACATAGAGAAAAATAATATGACAACATAAGATTGATGGCAAACTAATACAATACAATAACAACAATAACCGTAACAGATTAAACGTGTGTGCGCGTGCGCGCGTGCGCGCGTGCGTGTGATTGATGGCTACCACTAAAGCATTAAATCAGGGGCTGTCAAAGTTTTGATGACAGTGGCAATTCATGGAGCCAGCATACAATTGAAGGCTGCACAGGAAAAGTAACGTATTTTATGGATTTCATATTATGATTACATATTATATTCAATACATAACAATAACAGTACAATATTATTGTTTGATTATATTTGTATTTTTATTGACAATTATTTGTCAATGTTTATAATTTTCTGTACTGCTTTGGCAATATAGGTTTCTGAAATGTCATGCCAATAAAGCTTTTTTTTTTTTTTAACGGACAGACAGACAACGCTAAACAGCTTATTTAGACATTTCACAAATCGCTAACTCCATTTTATACCGTCTATGATTAACAGACAAGTCTCACTCAATCCTGAGCTCCAAATTCACAAGCGACTGCTCCTGGTCTATCCCTTTACAGAACCACATGTCACACATACTTATTTTATAACTTACACTGAATATAACGTTATTTAGTAAATAACACAACGGACACTGACAGTACTTGAAATTGAAAATGTTCGCTGAAGGCTTCTTTTTTTTCCGGGGGCGAACGTTTGTTCGCTATGATTGGATAAACAACGTTTCGCGCTCAGCCAATGAGAGGCCGATTCAGGAGCTTTTTATTTATTTATTTTTAGCTTTTGGGGGACATGGCAGGGGAACAAATCAGCGTTTTTTGATTCACTGTTGGTGCAACCAACTTAACAGCAACTCTTCGGCATCGTGTTAATAATTTAAACCGCTTTGTTTAAAGTAGAAATTTTGAGATTTGTTCAACTTTCTCAGTTTATGCTGTTGCAGTCTATGGAGGGCGCGGGATTGTTTTCCCCTAGAAAGGGGCGTGGCGATGAAAGAACGCTCTGTGTGACGTGTTGCACGCCGTAGGATGATTCTAAGGGCCTGTGACTGACAGGAGCCCTAAAAAATTATTAGAAAATTATATAAATTCTTTCAATAGAGAATTATTAACCTATCGTCATAAATAGAAGATGTATATATTGTATTTACAATGTACTGATAAAACTCACGGTTTCTTTTTCTTGTCCTGTTTTTGACAAAAAGTAAACTCTACAGAACCCCCAACCGCCACCCCCCTCTGTTTGCATGAAATGGTTCGGTCCTGCAGGCACCGGTACTTGCTGATGCTAGCAGCAAAGACACGTCTTTGCTAGCAGTGAGTGTGCCATGTGTCGGTGAGAGTGCTGCAGTATAATGTCTCGGCCTCCTAAAACAATATTAGGCTTCCAAAAACGAAAAGAAAGGAAAGAAAAAGAATGGCGACAATATGTCACCCAATTGTTCATTTAAAAGGGTGGGTGTAGTCCGTGTGTGGTGGAAATGAACCTCTTGGCTTAGTGAAATAGGCTGTTTGCTCAATGGCTAACATTAGTTAGCTAATATCTTCATAGAGTGTTTACATTTCAGTCCTCTTTTAGCCGACATTTAATTAATGCAAGCAGACTTTTAGCAAGCTATTCATACTAAATCAGTTGTCCCTCTCCCTGCCTGGTGTCTTCAGGCTCAGCAGCCCTGTCTCTACATCCCAGCACCCCTAATGAAGCAGCCCTACTCCCAACCGAAGAGAGGTGAGCAGCATTGTGTTGAATGACATGGCATTGACATAATTGCCGGTAGTCCGAGGGAATTTATTTTTTTATTATAATGGAAAAAAAAAAAAATTCAAACACTAATTATGTTTCCAAATAATGATAATTATAATCAAAAACAGCCTATAGTCTGTATTGATGCTGGACAGTTTGAAGCATTTAGTGACTTAGTCTGTATTAAGGTGAATACTATACTATGCAAAAAAAATGTCGACATACTATACAGATAGCTTTATTTATCCCCGAAGGGCAATTCAGTTTCTACAGTACACCTTCATACTGCCCGTCATCAATGACAGAGGGAACACAATAAAAATGGCATAATGAGAAAGTGCAAGATCAATAAATGTGCAAAAATAAAAAAAATCTTTGAAATAAAACTAACAAATACAATAATAAAAACAGGACGAGATAAAATAATAAATAAAAGAATAAATCAATAAAGTGCCAAGTGTATTGCACATAACAAATTACATTCCACGAATGTACCTAATTTCAAACATGTTTTGTGCAAAATAACTACATTCAAAAATACTTTACAATCAAGATGGCTACTCTGTGTACAGCAGCTTAATGGCAGAGGGAATGAACCACTTGGAGTATTAGTTTGTCTTTCTGGGAGGTGGCAGTTAGCACCGTCCTGAAGGCATTAATGTAAACTGACTGGACAAGATGTGGTCGTGATTAATAACACTTTTGGCATTTTGGCGAACACGTTTAAGAGAGTTTAAGTTGCTCTGCTGTGCTCCAATGATTTTGGAGCAGACTAATGATGTTCAGGCAATTTCTGTCCGTCACAGACAAACCGTTAAGCCAACAAATAAATGACCAAGTTATCAAGCTCTCAGTATAAGACAGATGGACAGTACACAGGATGGATCGACACACACTAAAGGAGTTGATTTTCTGCAGCAGGTGGAGTCTCTGTTGACCTCGCTTAACATACTATATACTATGCCGTTATTGATTTATTTTTTATGAGATTCTATGCTGACATTTTTGCTGCTTTTTTGACAACAAACTATAATATAATGCATTTTTTCGGCAGTTTTCAGAATCAATCCGTTTTATTGCCAAGTAGTTTTCACGGACAAGGATTTTGTCTTGATGTCATGGTGCATAACAAGAAACAACACAAACAAAAGTATACACAAACCAAAAAACAAGAGCAAAGCAAAAAGCAAAACTATATGTACAAGTGAGAAGAAAGCTCCAAAGACAGGTGGTGAAATTAACACCAGAATATAAATAATATTACAGTAGGAATATGTAAACAGTACGTTCTGTATGAGAGCTGCATAGTTTAAAGGGTAT
>JAOVVB010269864.1:0-18250 GCA_028570985.1 Heterobranchus longifilis | reverse complement strand
TCGACTAACACTCATGATTTTGTTGACTAATCATTTAGTTGATTTAATCGACAGATCTGTAAAACTGAGTTTCTCTACAAAGAATCATGCAAAAGCACCACTTTAGATCTTGTGTTTACCAGAGATGTGCTCATAAGTTTCTTGGAAATGAGTCATTCAGCGTGAAAAAAGCAGGAAAAATTACTAATTGACTCAAGAAATCGTAGCTGACTAAGACCAAAATGACTAAGAGGGGTCAGCCCTATGTCAGAGAGATTAAAAAAAAAAGTTATATTGTAAAAAAAACTTTTGGAATAACACATTTTTAACTTTTTATAGCTCACCACAGAAAAAAAGGAATTACAGCTGTAAACAGCAGTACGACAAGAATAGAAAGTCTGTGATCTTCTTTGCTGTGTTGTGTTTTCCCCTGTACGTGTGTGTGTGTGTGTGTGTGTGTACACACTTTTTTCTAACATATTTTGTCCCTCTCCATGCCTTTATACAGTAGATAGACAGTAGAGAGGTGACAGGAAATGAGGGGAGAGAACTTAAGATGTAAACAATATTGAAATAGTTACAACAAATACCATCAGTTAAGAAAACGCCATGAGGTACAAGTGAGTCAGAAGAAGAGATTTAAAGGAAGATACTAAGTTATAAAACAATACAGTTCAACAGCCCCACAAACTGCAGCCTCCAAAGTGGCCATGCAGTTGAATCAACACCTCTCTAAAACAGTTACAACAAAAACTGAACATTATAACCTTCATGAAGGGAGGATTTATTGCAGGGATGTTGTGTTAGATTGCATTAGTTTCAGCTATGTACCTAATAAACTGGCAACTGAGTGTAATTCACACAGCATTTGACGTGGTAGCTGTTGCACAGCCTGTCTGTACGTTCTGTGTTGTTATCCACGTGATAAATAGTATTACAGCAAAAGCCAAATAATACTCAGATAATAACTTAGGTAGCTTGTTTCCCGGTTTGCAGGACTAGAACTGATGTTGGAAAGAAGGAAGGTAAAAGGAAACTTGTATCAGAGGACAAAACATGATAATATAATAACAGGCTAATAGCCTAATAAACATTACCTTTCCAAAACAGGGTTTTACAAAGTGCTTTATGTGGTAAAACAACAAAAAATGGAATCATTAATCATGTTAATCCTAAAAACAATAAGAACAATAGCACCATCAACAAAAACAAAAGTTTAACTTACCTCCAAGTGGTCCTGGACCCCTTTCTTACTCAGCTGGTGTGGAGGCACTTTCACTGCACCGCTGCACAAATAATGATAGTCACATAATAAATAAATAATAATAACACACCTTAAGATGTAAGCAGTTATCCTGCAGTACGACCTACCTGTATTTTTTTCCAATGTATTGGAAAAAGATGAGATAACGTGCCCAGTTGTGCATGGTCTCTCCAAATGTCTTTGGCACTTCTTGATCATATTGTTCGCGTTTACATTAAAATAAAACGTTTTACGGGTACAACTTTGACACAAACACCGGGTCTGCTGATGAGGGTCAGTGAAGGGCGATTTTACAAACCTCTGGTGAAGCTCTCATGTGGACTACAGCAGGCGGAACATCGACACGAGCCGCATTTCCGAGTTTTATTTGTAGTCCGGAAGAACACTGGAGACTCCAGCTGCAGCGTGTAAGACCAGGAGCAGGTTAGTGTCCCACTCTAATCAGTATTTTGTTCTTAACTCGATAAATGAACCACCATATGAGCATTATTGTGTCAAATAGACACACTGTGATATTCTGCATTTCACACACGCTAAACAGCACCGTACACCCCGCCTCTCTCCGTCGTTGTTTGATCACGCGCTGCCTGTACAACATGCGTTCTGCACGTGTGCATTCATAGACTGTGGTGTGCACTCATGCATGTGACATCTATGGTCACTGCATGTACTGTACATTAACAACACATGTAAACACGAATGTATAGTTTTAGGTGCAACGTTTTCTTAGTTTGTGCAAGGCGGTCGCTTTTTGATTGCGTCATCATCCACAGAGGGGGTGTGTGTCGTCGTCAGCCGCAAAGCCATCTGCCTTGAAAACCCACTGAGTGCAGAGACTGTATATACTGGAGATAGACCAGCTGCGAGTCAGCACGAGCAACACACCGGCTCACGATCATTACAAAAGGATTAGGACATGAAAAAGAAAAGAAAAGAAAAAGAAAAACAGACTTTTCTATATAAAAAATATTTGCCTGATAATTAGGATTGATATTTTGTTTAACTTCATTGTTGCGCAATTTACAGTCAGAAATCTGAGATTAAAGTCTGATTTCCTCGATTAAAGTTTTTATTTATTTTATGTATTTATTATTTATTTAGGCAATTTACAGGTTTTTATTTAACCTTTCTCTTACCAGGAATATTCCCTTTGAGATTATGAAGATCTGTTTTTGGTTAAGACAGCAGCACAAACACATTCACATAAAAGAACAAACAACAGACCAAAAAACTTAGAACACTATATTTTTTTCATAAAACTCTAAAGTCTAATAGCCTACACTTCAGACTATCAATAATCTATCTATCTATAATGTCATGTGTTGTCCTACTGAACAGGCTTTGTAGAAACTGCCAAAGTTTTTAGATATGTGGAGTAACTAGGCCTATTTGTATGGTAATGTCGGCAAATTATTGAGGAGGTCACATTTGGAGGTGACTGTATTTATCTACTGAGCATTTACTGTGTTTGATTGCATCCACGTTTGGGCAGATATCATTATTGTAAAATTGTACATTTGTACAGGTTTGTATGTTGTATTGTCTGTTAACCTCAGTATTGGACATTCACTTATTTGTCCACCTGCCACTGTAGCTGGACGATTCCAAAATCGACCAGCCACTCAATAGATTGACAGTGTTTTTGTGCCTGGTGAGTGAAGAAAATTTAGCAGTCACTTGCATATTTTACCTGAATTTGGCTGGTGGCTGGTGCTAATTTCCAACACTGATGCTCTACATTGTTTTAAGTGACTTTATGTGGTGATATTTCTGTTCAAGTCTCAGCTACTTGTTAGCTTTGTACATCTCAATTCTCCCATGATTCCTCCTGTTCTCCAGAGGTGTTACGGCGGGTTGTAACCGGTGTGCGCTCTCCTCTTCTCTTTACAGTCTCCACGGTGCAGCTACGCCTCTCGCCTGCCTCGGCAGCAGTGGCAGCAGTGTAGTAGTAATCTGCCTGCCGCGCACTGAGCTGCTCGCATTTTGTGTCACGGTGCCACCGGGAGAGGGGCGACAGACTGCTGCGCGTCAGGGGACACCAGTCACCATCCGCACGGTTCAAGCGACATCCCACCGCGGGCGATGACATTGGCAGACTGAAGTGGGAATACACGAGAAAACGCAAAAATGACGGTGGACTTTGAAGAATGTATAAAAGATTCACCCCGATTCAGGTAAGGCTGCTCCTCGCAGGCACATCACAGCGGTGCGCAAAAATGGCACACCTTCTTTTACGCATGATTTTTTTTTAGATGGGGACTGATCGCTTTCCGTAGAATTTGTGGCGGCATCAACAGTGTAAATGATACAAGATGTGGTGATTAATGTCTGATTCAGTCATGTGTTCAACAGCATGATGGCGTTTTTCTTTTCTTTTTTTCTTTTCTTTTTTTTGCATTTTTGACCAAATCTTTAATATTTTTTTCCATGTCATATTTTGGTTGGTTATCAAAGCATTTATTTGCATTGTGATACATTTGCTGGAGGACACGCGTGTGTCTGTCAGTGGTTCCAATGTGATTTTTTTTTGCATGTGGGTAGTAACGTTAGCTCTGCATGTGAGAGGAGGGACACTCATTGCCACGCTCAGTGAGGATCCATTTTGCTTTAGTGTAAAAAATGATAAGTGATTTTCAAGCATGCTTTAGTCAACAACCTGGTGTGCACTGAATAAGACAGGGACACCTTTAATGTGGCCTTATAACAAGTGAGAGTGTATGATGGGACCCTCGTGTGTGTGTGTGTGTGTGTGCGTGTGTGTGTGTGTGTGTGTGTGTGTGTGTGTGTGAGTGTTGCAGCATGGCATACAGGTTGGGTGCAGTGAAATCTTTTCATTTGCTCATGGAGGAGGCCCTGCTGTCACCCAGTGGTAGTATGAGACTGGAGAGGAGATGCCCTTGCAGCAGCAGCAGCAGCAGCAGCAGATTTGGCCTGTCTGGCAAATAGGCATCAGGGAGAGAAGTACACACTCTCTCTCTGCAGGGACGGAGCTCGTATCCCGGGCACTGATCCAGCTGTTCGGCCCCTTGCCTGCCCGCTGGAGGGTTGTAGCCACACTCAGTCCACGTGCCAGTCTGGCACTCCTGTGCAGGCCCGATGGGAAACTAGGAGATCCTAACAGCATGTAGGCCAGGGATCCCCTGTTAATTATGCCAGAGAGGTGGGCTGCTAGTGTCATTTATTCAGTGTTTTACTGAGAAGGAGCAGGATGTTGGCATATTCTCTTTATAGACAAATATTTAGTTCTGTTTCCTCTGTATCTGTGTCTTCTGTTCTGTTTGTCCATGTCAGCATCTGTTGCTTGTTTGCTCTCTGTTCTCTGTCATTTTTCTGCTTCCCTCTTCCTCTCTCTCAGACACAACTTATCCTGTTTGTTGAACGTTGTGCGACTCACAGTTTGTGATTTGAATGAGAAAGCAGACAGTGGAGTGGAAGAAAGAAAGAGACAGATATTCAATTTGCTGAATCCCATGTCAGCAGAGTTGGGGAGATTACATATTTAAAATACAAAGTATGTATTCTGTTACAGTTACAGTTTTAATTGGTGGTATTCTGAATACAGTTACTGTCTTTAAAAATAGATTACTTGAAGGGATTACTTCATTACCTCCACCAAGAAGGTTGTGTTTTTGGTTTGGTTTGTTTGTTTGTCAGCTGGATTACGGAGAAACTACTGCTCTGGTTTTCATGAAACTTGTTAGAAGGGTGTAGCATGGGCCGAGGAAAAACCCAGTAAACTTTGGAGCGGATCCAAATCACGGGAGGGATACACAAATCGTTTTTCACTTTTGGTAACATTGCGAGACATGGCCATGGTGGAGGTCTGCGCTCTCCAAGTGCCCTAGTTTGTTTTTGTTTTATTTGCTTTAAAATTAATATGAGGCATTTCACATAAACAGATTTAAAAAAAAAAAAGTGCAACAATGTGTGTGCGCACAGTGCACCTGCCACACGACTAAATGAGAGGAGATGCACAGCCAGGACACTGTCAGGAATGACTTTTCAGAAATATAAGAGCGAGACAAATGAGCTCAGAAAGAACATTTTGAAGTATTCCAAGTATTTAGAGAATGTTACTTGATTTGAGTAATCTAATGGAATATGTTACATAGCATGTAATCAGTAATCTGTAGTGGAATATGTTTTAAAAGTAACCCAACACTGCACCTCAGTGATGGAGGGCAGAGATGGGAGGTCAGAGGAAGAGACATTTTCTGCCCAGTTCACTTTCCCATGGTCTTTATGGAGACGTGTTATTTGGAAAATTCCAGCGCTGACAAAGGAAGCTGATGTTTCCTCGGGTTTAACAAGCAGTAGGGAAAATGCAATGTTGCGCAATACTGTGATCATCATGATGGCGATGAGACTCCTTATCCTGGTTTGGATCAGGTTTGGCACGAGACACCTTGTTTTTCATTCCCCCGTATACATGATATTATCCAGGTTTCTGATCACCTGTCGGTGCAGGCATGTGTTGGGTTTGGTTTCTGCTGCCTGGACACTGAGCAGGGCTCAGGATACTGGTGTGCATGTGAACACACATAGTTTCCTATGTGTAGAAGAATTAATTTGCAAAAATAATTAAATAAAAAAAATTGATGGATATTCCCTGGATTGGACATAAAACATGATTTAGGAAAATAAATAAACAATTGAGATATGTTTTTGTAGGGATGCACAATAGGGATTGTTTTCAGCCGATACCGATGACCGATAATTACCTGCTTCTCATGGCTGATACCAATAAGATAACCGATAATTTCATGTTTTTGTATTTTAAAAAGAAGTTCATAACTGTAGTTTATTATGCAGACCTGAGGGTAAGAAAGGCGAGGATGTAGTGAGCAAAGATAGATGATTTAATATTCCATAGCTCTGTCCTATGCAAATCTAACAGACACCACTATTGTTAACAACAAAAACAAACAGCAGTTCTGACTCTTCAAATGTTCTTTTATTTCTTTCTAGTAAAATACATAATTTACAGAGCATTTTGCCTAAGAATTGAAATGCTTTGACATAATATGTCAAATGTTAATGTATACTCAATACGTGTTTATTGGCGGATCGCAAACCAACTTTAAAGGTGCATCCCGCCACCTACTGTATCGGAGTGTGTAGATGCTGCGCTTGTTAAGTCAATGAAAGCAATTTGGCTTCGTATCATGGGAAGATAATTCATCAGATGTCATTTCATTATCGGAATAATACATAATAATATACATTTCCCATTATAATTGATAAGTACCGATATATATATACTGTGCATCCTTAAGTTTTTTTTTTGCAAATGAACCCTTGAAACCAGAGCAGTTTTATCTCATGATATAATGATACAGATATCCAGGAGCTATTCTATTCTATTATGCTTTCCTCGTATCGACCCACGTATGTTGATCTATTGCCTGACATATACCTGCCTGTGTGTGTTTTTAAGATGTGTATATTGTGTGTGTTGTCTATGGACTGGGTAGGCACGAATGAATTGCCCTTGTTGGGATAAAGTTGTCTGAATCAGGAGCTATCCTACATGTCTAAACAACTCTGAATAAATTAAGAAGGCGTTGTCCAAAGGGCAAATTAATGTGGCTCAACCATGACTACAAACTGCAGAGTTTTTCATTATGTTGGAGTGGCCGGTGTCCAGAGTTTCCTCCTTGTTGTGTCATTCTGGAGAAACAGAAGAGCCGGTCCTGTCTGTCTTCCCACACATGGCACTGATACCGCTCACACACACACACACACACACACACTCTCACTGCAGGTCTTAACTTGTGCCAGTCCTGTATGTACATGTGCACGATTGGGTGAGTGTGAAAGAATTTATGTCTGGGTATCTATAACACACATCTTTTTGTTCACGCTGTACTGTATATGCTAAACTCTTTTTTTCTCCTCCGCCCTGCCTTTTTATTCAGCAGTCACCTGCTGCATTCATTCATTCATTCATTCATTCACTCTGTAACACAACCTGAGATGAAGCCCTGCAGTGTGCACCTGCCTGTAGTAGTTGTTGGTACTAAATGGTTGTAATTGGATTCCCTGGAGGCACTTTGGGTTAGTTTTTGGCTCGTCAAGTTATCGTACGGTGGTTTTATTCTGATGGCACAACAGAACTGTGGTCAGACAAGTTCTCAACAAGGTCATTATTCTGAACTAAAACAATTTGACTTGAACATGATATTTTGAGTGTAATAGGACGTTACTGTGATCGTCTTACTCACCTGCTAACAAACAGGTGTAACACATTACCATTGATTTTTTTTGTAACATGTAGTTAGTAATCTAAAGGCAAGCATTACATGATCCTTTTAGAACTTATATTTAGTCCTTTCATTGACGACATTGTTATGATATAAGTATTAATATGCATATGTGGGTGTGAGCTGTTGCCTAGCAACAGCTCCTGTAAGTGAGACAGACGGGAGCTCGGAGGAAAGAGGATTTAAGAATGGAAGAGGAGAGTGAGTGCTTTGAAAGGGCGCCGTCATTACTTTGAATTCCCCACACAGAGTTTCATTGTGACAAGTACAGGTCCATCTACTTTCTGTTTTGATACGTTTCATGGGAAGTAAAATCATTAGTAGTTAGATTTATTCGAGTTTACGTGGAGTTATATTGTGAGTAACTGTGGTTCTTGGTGGAGCTGGATGTTGAAACCCTCACTTAGCGATAATATCAAGCTTACTGCAGGTGTGTCTCCAATGCATTGTGACATCAGTGTCGTATGTAGACTAATAACGAAATGAAAACACTGGATATGGAAGAGCAGATGTTGCCTCTAGCGATGGATATCTCAGGTCCAGCTGGGGGTTTACAGATCCAGAGAACCAGCCGCACCTGTCGGCCTCTTTCTGTCATTTTTCTCTATCTTTTTTTAGCCCACCCACATAGAGCACACAGCACACAGCGTGAGGCTACACCATAGGCTGTATATAAATATACAGTCGATGGTATACATAAATATACAGTCTATACAGACAGGTTGAGTGAGATGACAAATAGTTAAAGGTATTGCACCACCTAAAACAGTCTTATATTCTACCTTTTACAACACAAAAAAGGTTTTAAATTTGACATTAATCCAAGGCATTTGCACTGTCCACTGCAAAATCACACAACATTTACAAGGAATTACTTAAAAAATAATACTCTGCATAGAATATTCAACTAAGCCCAAATCAGCAGCCATGTAGACAATCATCAGTAAACATAAACAGTGAATAATTTCCCATACAGGACTGGATATCATGTTACACTCACCATCTTCATATCACTTGAAAGTTGCTGAACCTACATGCCAGTTGATCTCATATTCAGAGAATCCATTCAGGCTCCAGACTGCTGTCACACCATGCAGCCAGGAAAAGTTAACAATACAATCACACGTACATTTAGATATACAGTATGTAAATGTGTTAACTATGTTAATTATGTAATCATATCTGAGCCTCGTTCCCTGATGATTTATCATGTTCTTTTGATTTGGGCAATATATAGATATTATGTCGATATTGTGATATGAGACTAGATATCGTCTTGGATTTTGGATTTCGTAATATGGCATAAGTGTTGTCTTTTCCTGGTTTTAAAGGCTGCGTTACAGTAAAGTGATGTGATTTTCTGATCATACCAGAATGTTCTGGCTGTTCTATTCTTGACCCACTTAGTCATTATATCCGCATTACTGCTGATTATTTATCAAAAATCTCATTGCTTAAATATTTTGTGAAAGCACCAATAGTCAACTCTACAATATCATCGCAATATCAATATCGAGGTATTTGGTCAAAAATATTGTGATATTTGATTTCCTCCACATCAGCCAGCCAATATTTTGTTTGTCTGCACCTGTTTTGCTCTTGACAGGTGTGCACTTCCCCTGTGGTTGCTATGGTTACTTGCAGGAATAACAGCTATGAGGTCACAACCTGTCAGTGCTGTCGGTGTGCTTTTTTTGGAGAGGCAGCTCTTAAACCCCACATTCTGTGGGAAAGGTAAACAAGCTAGGTATGTCTTATTATGTTGACTGATCCAAGGTGATTTTTTTTTTCTTCATTCCCTTTCTTAGCACCTTCTCTTGTTGCGTGTGCTGCTTTTCCAGTTCCATAATCAGAGAGTTAAATCTGTAGCCGTGATGAGCGCTCATAAATACATTCCATTGCAAATCTAGAGAGAGACAGTCTACATCGTTATATATTATCAGACAAAGGAGGTTCAAGAGCATCTCAAGTTTATATAACTCGTTGGTGAGCTGGATTTGGGAAGAGATTTGAAAGCACTGAGTAAAAAGGAGCTTTTGGCCCCTCTTATATGTGATTTACTACATTATTTTAGAAAGCATGTCTCCATTTATTGGCAGATTAAAGTGGTTTTTGATGCTCTAGATATTTGTCTGGCGCCCTGCTTTCTCTTAACTGTCTGGAGTTTTATTCCCCACCTGCGTCATCATCACCTATAATCCTCCTTTTACCCACATCATCATTCTGCTTATCTGAGATGATGAATTCCTATTGGTCAGCAGCCTGTGAAATATGTAAATATGCACCACGCTGCCTTCTCTAGTCGGATGAGGGAAAGTAGCGCCGTTGTTGTTGCCAAGGGTGACCAGCTGCTTCTGTGGGCATGGCGACCGCCTCTCTCCTGGTCAAGGATGTAGGGAGTGGCTCACATCTGTCCCCTTTAACACAGAAACGCACGCCAGCGGTAGAGCTGAACGATTTTGAAAAGAATATCTAATTGTGATTACTTTGACTGATTGCATTATTATATTATTGTTATCATCATTATTCTCATTTCTGTGGAAGCCCTGAGAGGCAAGCAAGATTTTTTAATCTGTGAAAAGAAGTGAACTTTTCTTTTCTGGCTCATTTTTTCTACATCTTTTTTTTTCCATCTGTCATAAGTGATTTTTTATCTTTTGAGTTCATTTATCTGTAAAAACAGGTGTTTTTTTTCCACAAGTGAAATATTTTTTTTCAGGTTTATTTTTTTTCTCCTCTCAAGGCTTCCAGACATTTTAATTGAAATTGAATTTTGTGAGGATCTGTACCAAATTTTCACACATATTTCGTCTTTAGCAAATATTGCTCCTCCTGCGATTTGAAAATTGCAGTAGGTCATATTGCGATTTCGATACAGTTCCGATTTAATTGTTCAGCCTTATAGCCAGCGGAGAGAGTGCGCAGTTGTGTTATTTGCGGAGTGGCACGGTACACGGTGCCCTTGAAACAGTGCAGGTGATTTTATAGTACAAAAGAAAATGCATTAAAGTGCTGAATAAGATTACCTGTTGCCAGAGTATAGGCTGACATTGATGCACTGCATGTTTGCTAATGCAGTGATGTCTGGAAAGTGTCCCAGACTGAAGCCGTAGAAGTATGAAGTGCCAGCATTCACCCGGTGTCCTTGTCTGTTTGTCTTTAACTTATTTCGGAGAAAACCTCTTTCGGAGTCACCGTGACCCTCTGAACTTCACCAGAAATAGATCCTTTCTGCACCATCAAGCCCCTGGCAAAACGTTTAGAAAGATTCCAGACCACTCACATTAAGTTGCTAATGTCAAGACACTCATTCCCAACCACTCTCCCTAATGCATCCACGTACGCAGGAGATGTGCTCTGGCAGAAAGAAAATGACCGTGCAGGCCTACAATCCCTATCCTCTTACCTTCCATATATGGAGCGTCTCCATCCACGTTAAAGCTTTCATCAGTCCTGTTATTTGTTATGGTGAAAATGAATTCTGTCTTTTCTCTAAACCCAGAACTTCCATCAGTGTTTACTGGAAAACGCCAGAAAACTGCAAGCAAATCTCTTGCATTTGGCACTTATCTTTAGGGATTTGCCCCTGGAGCAATAAGCTTTTCTTTGAAGGTATATAGGAAGGTCAAACAATTTATTTATGCTCGACTTAGTCCCACACATGGGGAGGATGTATTTATGAAGGTCTAATGCATCAGCAGAAGTTTATGATTAAAGTGTTTTTTTTTAATCTGCACAATGCAGCAAACTGAAAATAATGAAGAAGTGCTAAATTCACTTCCAGTTACGTACAATCTCAGAACCCATCTGCTATCGCTCGAAAAACGATTTAGCCTCTGGGGCAACGGCCAATATTTTGGGCTTTCTGGTGTAGCTAATGGATATCCGGGTCAAGACTTCCTCTTCTGTGCGCCGGTCATTGTTTACGGTCCGATTTAGCAATTTGAGATGCGAGAGTGGAGTTCAAGTTGAGACGACGTCTCTCAGATATCTGCGTATTAATGCAGATAAATAATAACCAAAAGTGAATAGAAAGTAAATCGTTGTCAGACGATAACTGATAACGATAACCGGTTTTTAGATTGCATTTTGGCCAATGCATTCTGTTTAGCTGCATGCAACCAACGCTCGCTCAAATGTGATTGGTCTACAAACGGAAACCAGAACGCTCTCCAAATCTTGTCCCGTACAGATTCTACATTCATATGTGGATATCTGTTTATAGAGATGACATACTTTTTGGCATTGTGAGATGTATATCATCACTGTCAGGCAGAAACCTTGTATGTCCAAAACTGTTACTTTCAGAAAATGAAAAGTTTTTATTGAGCTATTTACCTCAGATAAAATTGCTTTTCGAAATACTTGTCAATGGTTAAATATTTGTAAAACCCACAGACCGATGTAAAGGGTGAGCAATAGTATTGAGTTATGAAAAAAAAGACAAAATCCGGACATACAAGGTTTCTGCCTGACAGCGACAATATACAGTGTACATACATACAGTATATAACAGAACATATCTGTAGTCACGACTATTAAATATTAGCAATCTGAATACAGATTTTGAATACACACACCTGCGCGAATATATCGACAATCGTTATTTGGATGACAGTGGTCAGTTGGAAAAAGTGAACATTATCAACTCAAGTAAAGACACACAATGATTTTAAATGACGACAAGCCTTGCTGCTAACACACTCTTGTATTAAAATATAAAAGCTCTGACAGGCTGGGCTGCAGTAGACGGAGGATCAGGGAATAGTTTTTAATAAACTCCTAATGATGTTAGTGAGACCAGTAACCGTCCTCCTCCCCAGGGGAGCAACCATTTAACCACCATTTGACCTTTTAAACTCCCGTAACCTACACGTGTCACGAAAAGACAATACAGAGCATCGGGGCTCGTAAAAATATCTGACATCCGGCATCAGTTCACATAAATATTTTAGTTCTCACTGTGTTGTAAAGGTGGAACGCTCCGACTGTGAACTGCAGGAAACACGTCTTTCATGTTAGTAGCATGAAAAATTGTGGTTACTTCAAAGGAGTTGTGCCAGGTGTTACTGGGCAGGAGGATACAGGGGTTATAGGTTTGGTTCTGTTGGCGCTCCAGCATCTTGTCTAACCCTCTGATATGAAGCTTTGTGGTGCTTTTTCTCTCGACAAAGAACATTGACTGTTGAAAGACAGTGGAACAAAGAGGGCAGCCCCACCTTTGTTGATTTGAAAGCATGTGTGCATTGAATTGATGCCCCGATGTAGGAGGTTCAGAGTCCCTTGTAGTAGATTAAATAGATTTAAAAATTAATTTATCCCTTTGTCAACTAAACTTTTAAACAGTGGAGATAGGGATGAGACTTGCTCTTCTATAGGTATTTTAGGTTATTTTAGATTATTTTAGGTGGAAAGGGATTTTCCCTGTTTTATTTTTTTAATTTTTATGCTGTGTTGTCGGGGTAAGGTATTTTCAGGAAAGGGGTTTTTCTCTTTTTTTAAATTCTTTTTAATTTTGTGCGGCCTGAGTGGAGCATGTTTTTATTTATTTGTTTTTATTTTACTGATGTGTTTATGGGCTGACGTGTATGTGAATTAATTGTATATGAAATGAGTGATGTATGTGAAATAAGTGGCTGCAGTGGGTGAAGAGCACAAGACATTTTGAAACAGAAAAAAAATGATGGTCTGGTCACAAACTTTGCAGATAAACAGTACACTGTAATGTGTTTATGAAAACATTTTAGGCGAGACAGAGACAATACAGTAACAGAATCTTGATTCGTATTTGATCAGTACTGCCTAGTTTGACCGTTTGATGTGAATTTCTGCTGAAAGTCGTCAGGTAACATGACAGCTATTTCTTTCATAACGCCAGCATGCGGTTGACACAAACTCTCAATTTACAGCTAAACATAACATATCTTCTTCCAGACTAGTGGAAAGAAAACGTCCAAGATACACATTTAGGTGCTTATTTGACTACAAAAAAGAATTGTAAATAATCAACTGGGGAGGTTTCATGCTGATATCTATTAGCTACATGTTTGACCCTATTCACCTGTAGTGGCTCCCCTTAAAATAAAAAAAGCATGCCACAAAGTACTGTAGCCACATTTTTCCAAGTCTCTAAACAACCTTGTTCAGGGCAAAGTAAATATATGACTATTTAACTATAAGTGATGTCCTATTGTAACCACAATGCACCTCTCTGTGTCAGGCTGACATGAGCAGTGACAGAGCCATCAGGAGAGATGAAGGAGAGAGACTGGCCAGAGTGAGTACTTCATTCACTGCTGTACAACACAACAGATGTTTGTTCCTCTGCTCTTCACTGCTGTTTGTTCGTCTGCTCTTCACTGCTGTCTGACTGCTGTCTGTTCCTCTGCTCTTCACTGCTGTCTGTTCCTCTGCTCTTCACTGCTATTTGTTCCTCTGTTCTTCACTGTTGTCTGCTCCCCTGCTCTTTGCTGTTGTCTATGCCTCTGCTCTTCGCTGCTGTCTGTTCCTCTGCTCTTCACTGCTGTTTGTTCCTCTGTTCTTCACTGTTGTCTGTTCCTCTGCTCTTCGCTGCTGTCTGTTCCTCTGCTCTTCACTGTTGTCTATGCCTCTGCTCTTCGCTGCTGTCTGTTCCTCTGCTCTTCGCTGCTGTCTGTTCCTCTGCTCTTCACTGTTGTCTGTTCCTCTTCTTGTCTTCAGGAGTATTCAGTTCCTTTCATGGAGACAAGTGCCAAGACCGGAGTCAACGTAGAGCTGGCCTTCACTGCTGTCTCTAAGTACGAAAGTGTCACATACCGTAACACTGTACATTACAACTGCACTGAGCTGGCCCTAATCATTCCTTTCAACATTTTTTAGTTCAGAGAATAAATAAGTAATTACAAATTTCTACAACAATGAAAATGATTCACTACAGGTGAAAGGGGTAAAACATTAAACTCAGAGATATCACCATGAAACTTCCCCAGTTGATTATTTGGGCTACTATATGACAATTATTTTTTGTATTACAAGTTTTCTGAAATGTTATGTTTAAATATGCAAATGAGGCATTATCTTATTAAATATGTGCTAATTTGAATCCATCTCTAGAACAGAAATGTGAACACTGGATGAAGCCAGGTTCAAAATTCTCGTTTCATTTTCTTGATATATTAGAGTCAAACTGGAAAGTTTGGTTGATTACTTACATTTAGACAATTATTCTTACTATTACAAGTTTTCTGAAATTGTATGTTTAAATATGCAAATGAGACATTATCTAATGTTAACTTTATCTAGACAAATAGACAAAGTGTAGTAAAATAAACATCTAAATGTGTATTTTGGATTTTTTTTCTTTCCACTAGTCTGAAAGAAGACATGTTATGGAAGCAAAATGCTTGTAGTGTCTCGCCTTAGGGGTTACAATGTAATAAAACATATTAATCTACTAAATACATCATATCTAGACACTTAACAGACATTAGCTGTAACATATTTTTAACTGATGATGAAATAATACCATTGTTAATAGGTGTAATAACTAATTGCTTCATCCAGAAATCATCAATAATTATTAAGCAAATTCATGTGTTTTCTTATAGTTTCAACCCCTTTAGCAAGCCATTTAATTAAATAATAGAATATTAAAATAGAAAATTATTTCTTAGATGTTAAGCACCTCATTGATTTAAAAAAAAAAAAAAAAAAAAACACCACAGTATTTTATCATTGGTTTATCCATTAATATTGATGTAATTTAAGTATTTAAATGGGGTCAATAATTCAATAAGTTATTTCTTAAAAGGCCTTTATATTTTCAATTCAGAGGATGCCATAATGCTGTATACTTTTAAGGGCCTTAGTTTTTCAATAATTCATTAATAATAATAATTATATATTTAAATGCTATTTTTAAAATGTGATTTTACCCCTTTAAATCCTTTATTCCATTCAGGGAAAAAAATTAACAAATCCTCAATATATTACAACCCGTTAATGTATCCACTGAAGATAATATATACCAAAATAATGATGAAGAATGTTTTAAATTACCATTAATTGACATCTGGAAATATTTCAGACCCCTATTTTAAAACACAATTCCAGTGATCACTTTGATTTCTTAAAGTAAAACATCAAATATTTATTGATATGGTTAATATGAAGAATATTATGCAAAAAAATGACCATTTATCAGATTTTTTTCATGTGATTAATACATTTTTAATTTATATATGAGTAGATTCAGTAAATAAGATGGTACCAGTTTAATAATAAAGAACAATTTTTACAGATGGTTGCCTCATCGTTTATCATTGTGACAACATCAATGTTGTGGATTAATTTATGGTTAAAAAAAATAATCCATCTGTACTATTTTCTAAACAGTGATGTGTGTTTCTTTTCTTCAGGGAACTGAAGCACCGGGCCGTCCAACATCCCAATGAACCAAAGTTCCAGATTCACGAATACATCGAATCTCAGAAGGAGAAGACCGGCTGCTGCAGCTACTTCTAAATCCTCCTCCCACCAGAATATATATATATATATATATATATATATATATAAAACACACTGCTGCTCCCAAAATATCATGCTGCCATTCATTCAAGACTAAAGCCAAAACCCACGCTTTTCTTTAGCCTTTTCTTTTCTTTGACAGTTTACCCAGCATCTGAAGATGTGTAATCGAAATTTTAGCAAATAGTATAAAAAGTGTTAGCCTTATGCTATTTGCATTCTTTGTGAGAGTTTCTCCACAGACCCGCCCTACTGTGCTGTGATTGGCTAGTACTAAAAAAAACACATGGAGGAAATAGCTAACCTGGTTCTGTCCAAGGTTTAAAATCACACCTACAGCAGCATAATTGTTTTTTTTTTTGTTTTTTTTTAACATGCCTCTACCATAGACAGTAAAAAATAATGGACAGAACGTCTGGGTCTGAAGAGTGAGGCCAATGCAGAAGTGCCTTAAAACTTGCATTCTGACGTATCGCCAGCAGGGGGGTGATACCAGCGGTTCCAAAAAGCCTCCCTGTAATACAAGTCTATGGAAAAATGAGCCTACTTCTGACTTGATTTATTACCTCAGTAAATAGTTTCATACTGAGTTTATGTCTCAATCTCTAGTTTCAAGTTTTCTTCAATACAGCATGATGTTAATTTTTTAAATTATGGTACCATTAAGAAGAAAATAGATGATAATGTGGCTACCATGGCTACCATTTGATTGACAGGCCTCCATGTTGGTGACAGGATAGTGTTAGCAATGCTAACCACTGTGTACATTTAAATAGACGTGAACTTGTTTTGGCTGTTGTCTGTTTTCATCTTACAACTTTCACAGTGTGAAAATCTGCAAACTTTCCCTCGTTAGCTGTTTGCTCAGCTCAGCGCAGCACCATTGAAACGTCACCGTGCTGCATCACCCGCATCATCCCCCGCTGCCCCTTGACCAGGTAACCTCACGTTCAGTTTCAAAAACAAGATGGCCATCAGGAAGTGGCCACACTGGAGGCTTCAAAACGAAACGGGAGTCACAAACCAATGGGTGACGTCACTCTTACTCTTTCCAAAAGTCTATGGTTTTTACTGTATCTTAATTGACAGGTCATGTTTAGCCACGCCCTAGAGCATCCCCTGCTTTATCGTCTATTTTACTCTAAATGTGACCATAAGGTAATAAATCAAGTGAGAGGTCGACTCATTTTCTCATTGACTTGTATACAACAGGACTT
The DNA here is from genome assembly GCA_028570985.1 of Heterobranchus longifilis. Lineage (NCBI taxonomy): Eukaryota > Metazoa > Chordata > Actinopteri > Siluriformes > Clariidae > Heterobranchus > Heterobranchus longifilis. The sequence goes on along the minus strand of JAOVVB010269864.1, from coordinate 1,022 downwards.
ATTTTTGGAGCCAGTGGAGTCGCCCCCTGCTGGTTATTAGAAAGAATGCAGGTTTAAGGCACTTATGCATTGGCTTCACTCTTCAGGCCCGGAAGCTCCATCCATCTTTTTACACAGTCTATGGTCTAATCACATCCTGACTGATGCTCATTACTAACACACAGACATGAGATTAATATGGATCTTCTCATCTACAGTAACTCATTATATAATTCATGCTTCTTTGAACAATTCTTTTTTGTTTGCCTTACACAGATCTCAAACTACTATTACCTACATCAGAAACACACCAGTTTGCCAAAGTGGAAGAAACTAAAAACTGGCTGATGCCAGTGGTGTGTGGGTGTGGGTGTGGGTGTGTAGGTAGGCAGACTTAATTTGAAACATCTACATTGCTACAACCTTCTGTGTCATGCAAGCTACCAAGAGATCCAGACAAAGGCCATACACTGTGTTGTGGATGCAATTCAAAGCCAAGTACGTGGACAAAAGCCCTGCTGTTTATGGCGCAGTTAGACTGGAACACTCTTGACAAACTGTTCTGGAGCAGTCGTCTGCTGACTGAAGAACAGCGGAGGGACACAGCTGGAGGAACAGCTGTGTGCAACACTGCAACAGTATGTTTCTGAACATGCAGAGGGACGCAGGAGTTCTGGTCACCTGAAATGTGTCTCTGCAGGAGGACTGACAGAAGACCAAACAACATGAGCTGACAATGACCTGCAGTTGGATTTTCAATTTAGTCCTTCTTATAGGAAACATCTGTATGTACATATTATATTTGTGAGTAAGTGAGCAGATTTCTGAAATAATGTTTTTGACATTGGCTGCATTATTTCCCTCACACACATGCACACGCAAGCATGCACACACGCACACGTATATGTATATATATATATATACATACACATACACATACATGTGTATAATATGTGTGTGTATATATATGTGTGTGTGTGTGTGTGTATACATACATATGTATGAATATATGTATATATATATACATACAAATGTGTGTGAAT
>JAOVVB010269858.1:0-18251 GCA_028570985.1 Heterobranchus longifilis | reverse complement strand
CCTGCCAGAGGGGAGTTTTTGAAACAGATTGTGACCGGGGTGAGAGGGATCAGCCACGATCTTTCTCACCCGCCTCAATGACCTGGATTCATACAGGTCCTGGATTCATACAGGTCCTGGAGGAACGGCAGGTTGCAGCCGATCACCTTCTCAGCAGAGCGAATGATACGTTGCAGTCTGCCCTTGTCCTTTGCAGACACAGCAGCGTACCAGTAAGATTAATAAGATTATTACTAACACAGCAAATGTTTGTTCAAAATTCATCAGTAACTTGCTTGATTAGTCAAAATTGCGTGGTGGGCCACATATAATATATTTTGAGAGACAATCTGCGGCTCGTTTAAAATCTGTCCGAGGGCCACAATTGGCAGCAAGCATCAGTGTTAGAGTGTTTATTCTCTGTGCACTGTTTGTGTGTGCGTGTGTGTGTGTGTGTGTTTTAACACACCAGTGTTAAAGTTCACTCCACAAGTATTGTCTCTTGATCATTGCTTATCAGTTGATTGCATTAAATGTTGTCTTTTAGAGACTGACTAGAGTTTGCAACCTCCACTTGCTGTTAATGTTTGACTCATAGGGGGGTTACTTACACTGACACACAGACCAGTTTTCACAGTCAATCTTCTTGCGTCACTGAGAACAGGCTGCCAACAAGCCACTCCTTCAGAGAAAATGAAAATAACTCTGTCAGCCTGAGCGGAAGAAAATGGCTTGCAGTCAGGAGGAAATGTTCGACTGCTCCATCTGTTTACAGTTACTGACGGATCCTGTGACGACGACCTGCGGACACAGTTACTGTATGAAATGCATCAATGCCTTCTGGGATGTATATAGTAACGGAGGAAGGAGTTGCAGCTGCCCTGTGTGCAGGCAGACTTTCTCCTCAAGGCCTGTTCTAAAGAGGAACACACTGCTGGCTGCCCTGTTGGAGGAAAACAAGAGGACAAACAGTCAAAATGCTGCTGCTGCTGCTGATGATGACACCACCTATGCTGCACCTGGTGATGTGCAATGTGATGCTTGCACAGGGAGAAAAAAAAAAGCTTGCATGTTCTGCCTCGTGTGTTTGGCCTCTTATTGTGAGACTCATCTGAAGCCTCACTTTGAGGTGCCACCGTTAAAAAAACACAATCTGATTCAAGCCTCCGCAAGAGTCAAAGACAGCATCTGTGGCCGTCACAACAAACTTCTGGAGATTTACTGCCGCACTGATCAGCAGTTTATATGTCTGCTGTGTGTGATGGATGAGCACAAAGGCCACGACACGGTGGCAGCGACAGCAGAAAAGTGTGAAGTGCAGGTAATTCAGTGCAGCCTGCTAAACTCATTTGCTGCCTTGCAATGTCACAGAGGTTGTAAAAAGTTCCTGCATTTGTGTTTCCACAGAGAAAACTGGAGCAGACTAAACAGGAAATTGCCAACAGAGTGCTGAATTCAGAGAAGAAAATGACAAGGCTGAGGAGGGCTGAAGACTCCATAAGAGTGAGTGCAAACATAATATTCATCAGTACTGCCATGCAAAGGCAAAATACCTTAACTTTATTTTGGTCAAAAATGACTTTTGGAACACTGAAGTCCTGCACTATCACATGGACAAATATCCTGTCTCCTGTATTGTTTTTTTGTTTACCCACACAGGAAGTTCCTGTTTTCCTGCACTTAAGTTACAGTGTGAGCATACAGTGTTTGACAGCAGAGTGAAACACAATGCTGAAAATAATGGGCTCAGACACACAAAATTAATGCTGAAAACAAAGAAAACCAGGCTTGGTGCATGCAGACTATAGACAGCAGCAGGAAGAATGTAAATGGGTGGAATGACCAGTGACTCGTGTTCTTGTCAAGAGTTAGATAACAAGATTAGCACCACTCCCATGACTTTCTGATAAATATGAAGCTAAAACCAGTGGCTGGTTAGCTTAGCTTAGCTTAGCTTAGTTTAGCTGTTTTGAAAAAAAAGTTGTAATGTTTCGAGAAAAAGTCGTAATGTTTCGAGATAAAAGTCGCAATGTTTTGAGAAAAACGTCAAAATGTTTTGAAAATAAGTCATAATGTTTTGAGAAAAAAGTTGTAATGTTTTTAGAAAAAAGTCCCAAGAAAGCAAAATGTAAGAAAAAAAGTGTTTTAGTGCTGTTTTTAAGGATTTTAAGCATATTTTGTTGATTATGTGTCTGTGGGTTGAGAGCCGAATTCCTCAGATTGTGATAGGTCTGAAGAGGTAAACATAAAAAAAAAACAATGTTTAGAAAGTGCTGAAAATTGTTATAAAGAACAATATATTTATATTTCCTGATCCCCGGGCTATCCTGTTGATCAACTTGTAACAGCTAAGATTAATCTTCTGACCCTCTGGGAGGGTCCAGACCTCCAGGCTGGGAGCCACTGACCCAGACCACTATCACAGACTATAATAAAAAAGTTGAGTTTCAAATGTTGGGCATGTGTTTTAAAAATTTAAAAACTTCTCATATGTTGCAGAATAATTGAAGGAAGTGTAAAGTAGCCCTGGACTATTAAAGTAAATATACTGTAACTCAAAATGTCAACAAACGAAAACTGTGCATGTTTCCTACAAGGACGCTACGTGGGAGGCGTGTGATGACATCGAGCGTCTGTGTGCGGAAAGTGTCCGTTTATTCGTCCGCTCTGTGGAGAGGAAGCGCTCTGAGATGAGAGAGAGAGTTGGAGAAGCAGAGAAAGCTGGAGTGGACTGGACCACCAGTCGCCTCGGACGACTGCAGCGTGAAGTGTTGGAGCTGCGGAGGAGGCAGGACGACCTGCAGCAGCTCTCACTGGCACAGGACCCCATCCAGTTTCTGCAGGTGATGACATGTTTACAGTTTTTTGAAGCTATACCATTTTGTAGCCTACTATCTAATCTTTGCTGCTAAATTTAGCAGACGTGTATGCCTTATTACATTAGCATTAGCATTAGCTATACAAATGTGGTGTGAAAAACACTAGATGTCTTAGTTTTAGGTTTTTTTTGTCTCGTTTAGCCACTTGTTAGCAACCACCTTTACTGACGTATTATGTTGTAGAACAAAATGTGAAAATCTCTTAAGCTTGTTTAGCTCTTTAACCTTATTTCAGGCATCTAACCAAAAACCTATTTAAAAAAACTAATTGACTTCGAGACGAGGGAACCGGAAGTGCAAAAATGCGAACTAATTTCCGGGTTTTAGGACTCATTCCTGCAGCACTCTATGGGCTGCCTTTGTAGGACAAAATAAAAAAATAAAAAAATAAATTACTTACTTATAATCCTCAACATTTCATATATATTATTAAAGTATCATGCTTGACACTACAAACAAAACAATCAAGTGCAATAACATAATGAGAGCGAGAGAAAGAACAAATGAGAGGTTAATTTGCTAAAACCGACATCTCCGTTATTTATCTTCCTAAATCTTTTTCTTTTATTTTTAAGTAATGAAAATATTTCCTGTGTTTCTAACAGCGTATTTTAGTAGGAGATAGCGTATTAAAGCCTACAAGTCTTAATAGTCTGGATTCCTTTTAAAAATGTTTTTAAACTCACACAATGTGTTTGTGTCCCTGTGCAGGGTTTCCATGCCCTGGGTGACCTCCCCGTGTCCACAGACACACATGACAGACTTGACATGCCGCAAGAGTTTGCCACTGCACAGACAGACAAACTGAAAAACATGTGCAACAAAGAAAAGAAAGAGTTGTTCAGTCATTCTGAAGGAAATCTGTGTAAGTGTGACCAGTTTGGAACCTTATCATTAGTCCGATCTTATATTTCCTGTTATTGTGCAGACAGAATGATCAGAGTTTTTGTTTTCCTTTTCATCACAGTGTCAAGAATGTCAGGGATGTTTCAGAACATAACATCAAGGACATACCTTTTGACCAAATATAAGAGTAAGTATGATGGTAATTCACTTTGCATCAAGCACAAACATTCATGAAAGCTTCCCCCGCTAAACGAGTTTCATCTTTCCCTGCAGACTCCACAGTTGAGGTGGATCCCAACACAGTAGCTGCATGTCTTTGCCTGTCTGATGGAAACAGAGAGATATCGTGGAGTGACAGGGACCAGGCTCACCCTGATCACTCCGACAGATTCACCTTCTATCACCAGGCTCTGTCCAAAAACGCCCTCGAGTGCAGCTGCTACTGGGAGGTGGAGTGGGATGGTGGCATTGTGGATTTGGCCGTGTCGTACAAAGGCATTAAAAGAAAGGGTTCGAGTAAAGATTGCTGCTTTGGCCACAATGAGCTCTCCTGGAAATTAACCTGCTCTTCGTCCAGCTGCACGTTTTGGCACAATAATCTTCACAAAGGCCGGATTCCTCCGGTTCTCTCCCGCAGAGTGGGCATACACCTCAATTATGAAGAAGGAACGCTGGCCTTCTACAGCGTTTCTGACTCTGGCAGTTTTACACGGCTGCACCAAATCCAGACCACCTTCACTGAACCCCTCTATCCTGGGTTTTCTGTTGATTTAGGTTCAACACTGAAAATATGCACAATCTAAAAATCTCCCAAAATCTTGTTGCCATTCATGACTCAGGGATAGAAAAAAGCACAAGAGTAGGAATGATATTAACATGCAAAGTTTTGTACACGTGCGTGTGTGCGTGCGTGCGTGCGTGCGTGCACAGGCAACATATTCAGATAATTTTGTACTAGGGCTGAGCGTTATGACCAAAATCTTCTATCCCGATATAGGTAATTTCATATCTCGATAACGATATATTTTGTGGCAATAAATAATCTGTATGAAATGACCACATGGTAAAGCCTATTTTTGTATACTCCTGTGTGTATGAAATACTTGGCAAATTAAAAGTACTGAGTATTTTCTCATTTAACTTTAGTGCAAAATGCAGACATGTTTTAACTGAAATTATAGAGGAAAAAACAAAACAATTTTCCAGCTATATGTTTACATGCATGCACACATGTAATGTAAAAACAAAACTGCAAGCTTCAAATGATATTCCCTCAAAAATATTTCACATCAGATTTTTTGAGAAATTTTGTGTGTTATCAATTTAGATGTAATTGTGTATCACGATACCTCAATATATGATTTCATTACGATGTGATTTCATTGAAAGATGATAAATTGTCATATTGAAGTTGAAAATGGAAACTGATATATTTTGGCTTTTTTTCTGCTGCTGCTAAAAATTGTATCAAAAGTATGATTTTACACAAGGTGGTTCAACAAAATTTATATTGTTTAATTTTAAGACTTTTAGGCTGATTTATATTATGAAAAGAGCTATAGGCTGTATTTTGACTTGTGTCAGATATTGTTGTTGAGTTGCTTGTTGTATGTTGTGGGACCACAATGAAAATCAGCTATTTACATTTTATTGTGTTTTAATCCTTGACATTTGTAAATGCTGCTGTGCCCATTCTGTATGTTTTAATTATCAAACAAATAAATCAAGAACCACACTTTGCTAATGACATTTATTTGATTTAATGGGCTTTTATTTGATACAAATTGATCTCAAAATAATCCATCCACACAGCCCATGCTCACAAATAGTCCACAGTTAGAGTACGGGACATGTTTGATTATATGCACAAATTCTATTATTATTACATTGATTGTAAAAACTACAAACAGTATGTACATTCCATGTACTTCATTCATACAGTTCAGCCCACAGTTTCCAAGTCACAGATGTTGATATAGTGACACGCAGCGCCAGCGCCACCAACAGTGGAGATAATAAATGAAGACGGTCATAAAATAGATTCAATGGAGGTGTTTGTGTAGGAGCGATCCACGGTGTCGTAGAAACGCAGACAGGCTTTGTAATGCAGCAGCTTCTCAGTCAGAGGGCTGACGCTCAGAGCTCTGCCCCGCACACTCAGGTCCAAGTACCTGCACATCAGTGAGAGGGACGACCGTGCTCATTATGCAGAATTACAGTGGTAACTAAGTACATTTACTCAAGTACTATACTTGAGTACAAAGTTGAGTTGTGCTTTACTTGAGTATTTTCTTTTCATGTTACTTTATACTTCTACTCCACTACATTTCAGAGGGAAAGATTGTACTTTTTACTCCACTACATTTATCTGACACTTTTAGTTACTTTACAAATTAAGAGTTTTGCACACAGAACATACAAGAAGTTATGTATAAATGTATATTATAAATCAACAGTATGTACAAGTATACAGCTGAAATTGATTAATCAATTAGTAAGAGGAATGACAGACAATTAATTGGCAACTATTTTGATTGTAATTTTTCATATAAACATATTTCATGGTCCAACTTAATGAATGTGAGGATTTACAATCAATCAATCAATCAATCAATCAATCAATCAATCGAATTGATACTCAAGAAAATAATGAGCAGATTAATCCATAAGTAAAATAATCATTAGTTAACTGTTCAAAATGAGCTCCACCTCAACCAACAGTAAAATCACACAAGTGTACACAAGAGTACTTTTACTTTTAATACTTTAAGTACATTTTCCTGATTATACGTTTACTTAAGTAACATTCTCACTGCAGGACTTTTACTGTATTTTTACAGTGTGGTATTGGTACTTTAACTTAAGTAAAGTATCTGAATACTTCCTCCACCTAATTGTAACCTGAGTTGCACCGTGTAGTCCAGGTGGTCAGAGATAATACTGTACCTGTAAGATACACGCCAAAACACGAGGGTATTTACAGCCATCAGTGTGGCGAGGAGGAAGAAGAATCTCTCCAGATTCCCCTCATGCAATGTGTTTGGGTAGAAGTTACCTGTAAATGATAAACCAGTGTGGTCATATCAGTATTTCATTGTGTAAATCGCTGTGTTTTTCAATCAAATTCCAGTGTCACTATGATTTGTCATTGTAAGAAAACATGCAACACAGTATTTGTACTCATTTTTACCTCCAGAGAGAAAGTACGCCAGCTGAATGATGAAGGCTCCCAGAAAGCAGCCCCCTCCATAGGACAGCGTGAGGAAGTGCAGGGAGATCCCTCTGATGTGGCTCGGGGTCAACTGGAAAGATATGAGGGAGCCTGGCAGAGACGGCAGAGTGTTTGATCATACAGCTGCCTTGGAGTTTTGTGAAAGCATTTTGATATCAAGGTATCTGCAGTGTGTGCATGCAAACTGGAGAATAATGTGGAAGATTAGACACATCAGCCAGCTTATTTGAGCAGTCTGTGTATATTTATTGATTTAATAATGTGTTTTGGACTAAATGTTGTACTGGATTGGATAGTCTGGACCCTTGGCAATGCATGAGGACTGTTTTTGTCGGATTATGTCGATCTTACTTATGAGGCTTCATCGGTGGGTTACCTCAATTTTGTTATTGTTGGTAGAGTTAGTTTATTAGCTGCTGTTGTGATTGTATCTGGAAAGTCTTAACTGTCCAAAGATGTGTCACAAGAGTAACCATCAAACATAGCAGTTAGTTCTGTACAAACAGTCTGTGGGCCCTCGGAACGCTAAGGGGTTAAAGGTCCCAAATTGTAAAATAAATTGTCTTTTTTATTATAAAGCAGGTCTAGGTGCTATATAAATACTGTGGAAGTATCAAAACGCTCAATCCATGGAGAAATGCACACAGAAACTGTGCCTTTAAATGAGCCGTCAGGACTTCCGTGAGGTTGTGATGTCACAACTATACTATGTATCGCGAAGACTGTATGATATATAGGAAGACAGTGCCGCTGCAGTACGCCGAGAGCGCAGATGCGGAAGACCCGGAAATGCTCACCAATCAGTAGAAACCCAAAATACAAGCATGAACCTGAAAATGAACATAACATGGGACCTTTATTAAATCAGACATTTTGGGGCACCATGTAAGACCTGCATCAAATGAAACTCACATGCTGGAGTGACGAGAGCCTCTGCGAGACCAATCAGGATGTACTGAGGAGCCAGCTGGAAACATGGCATGGACGACACTTGCAGAACTTTTCCCGACAGGGTCTGCTCCACTAGAGGGTGTGCCTTCCTCTGCAGCTCAGACAGACCTGCCACCAGGACCGACAGGGTGGCACACGCGTGTCCCACAGCTAGAAGGGGAGGATGGACAGGGAGGGGTGATGAGAGAGGGGGCTGCAGAATAATTACGGGAGGAAAGAGGGAGAGGGTAAGAGAGAAGAGCGAGAGAGACATTAGAATAATGTGTGCATTAGTGGGGATGTGCATGTGTGTGCACATAGAAATGCTCACTGATGACTTTTGCCGGCGCCAGAGGAGTTTTTTCCATGGAGAGGTAACAAGTCGTCACACACTCGATCAGCGGGGCTAAGAGCAGCAGAGGTAGGATACTGATCACGTTCATGGTGCCGATGGGCAACAGGAGGCTGCTCAGGTGAAGGTTTGAGTTCATCGTCTGTATGTAGTAACCCGAGGGAATCTGCAGGAAACATGTTGTTATAACATGGACATGATCCTTTTATAAGAAAAGACCCATTATATTCCCAGTGACCAGGCGATTCTGATGCTGTCACACGATTGATTGCACTGATATGAGTGTCATCCTGATACATATGGGTCAGTAGGGGCATGCTGGCCCTGCAAAAAGTGATTATTAGCATAATGAATAGCTGACAGCCTACTGTATTGACGGTTATTATGACGAGCAACAGCAGAGGCCAGATCTATAAACCGGAAGTAGATGTTTTTTTCTAACCCTACAAACTGTTTTGGTGCCTAAACCTAATGAAGGTCACTGAAATGTAAACATTTTTTTGTTTAGTTCATTTGAAACCGAAACCTACCGAACTTGTTATCAGCCTGCATTGAATGGGACTGGTCTCAGCCCCATTCAATACGCTGATAAGAGCCTTCTGGACCTTCTGGCATGGGGAGCCGGCCCCTGCTGACCCATATGTATCAGGATAACAGGCACTCATATCAGCGCAGTGAGTGGCAGCGGCTGCAGCGACCTGCCTGTGTGATGCAGGCTCTGTAAAGCAGCTGAAGGCCGTAAAGAGGGAAGAGCTTGGCCAGGACTTTGACGTTCTCTACATGTGTTTCGCTGTAACGGCCGCCATTGTTCTCCTTGGCCCGGTCCAGCCAAGACCCCACGTCTCCGCTCAGGTGACGGTAGTGGAGGCAGCACATCTTGAGAGAGTTCAGGAAAACCCCCAGTGTGGTCAGTAACGATCCACCTGCAGTACGACAGACACACATAGGAACACAATGACGTCAAAACAGTATATTTACGTACAAACATAATGTATGTTTGTCTGAAAACTAACTGAATAGTCTCTTTTTTATGTACCGTGTGTTACCTTTCTTGGGTTTATAGGTGAGTTTGTTCCGCATCATGTGTATGGCGATTAGAGCCAGCAGCACAGAGGTGAAGGGGATAAGGAAGCCCAGATTTTTGGCCACAGACTGCTGGATGTAAGCAATACCCAGAAACACCACAGTGGAATTCAGGTTGACCAACCAGTAGAACCTAAACATAAATAAAACAAATATCACTCACTTCCTTCTTTTTTCTTCTTTGAATGTAAATAAGGTGCCACAGTGCAAATTAAAGCATCAAAATAGAGCTTGTTTATCAAAAAGGTGCCAGGAGAAGATCCCCCGATAGAGTCTGGGCTAAGCCCCGAATGTCCTCAAACCCTAGAAACAGCCCTGCGTGCACCTGGTCTGTGTGAACTTCAGAGAGTTTATGTTAATGTTTATTCATTTTATCTGGTAAATATTATTCATGTTTGCATGTTGCGACCAGCAGTTCTCGCTCTTGCAGTCGGTCTGTCTGTCCACAAAACCTTTCCAAACCTTTGGCGGCCAAAGTTTTTGCCGTTGGAGGCTGACATTTGGCATCGAGGTCAAGTGTTTGTGAGGTTGTGTGTGTGTGTGTGTGTGTGTGTGTGTGTGTGTGTGTGTGTGCGTGTGTGTGTGTGTGTGTGTGTGTGTGTGAATGCATGAACGCGTGGATGCATGCGTGTAGCCTACGTGAACTATTGCAAATGTATGCTTGTTTATTAACTGGCCCCTGACCTCCTGTTATTTTGCAAAAGTGGCCCCTGGGAAAAGCAAGTTGAGTATCTCTGCATTAGTGGCAGTTTGGTCCACCACTTAAGTCCCGACTAAAATATCCCAACAACTATTATATAAATTGCCATGAAACTTTGTACAGACATTCATGGTCCCCAGAAGATGTACCCCACTGACTTTGGTGATCCTCTGACTTTAGCTCTAGCACCACCATGAGGTTGACATTTTTTGGCTTTTAGTGAAATATCTTGACAACTATTGAATGGATTCTCATGAAATGTGGTACAAACATCCATATTTCATATTTTCATCGAGCACCATCATTAGGTATAAATTAGTTGGAGTTGTTAGAGTTTGTGTTTGTTCTCTATAACTCAACCAACAACTTGCAAGGTCTTGTTTCTTGTCTCCATATGCAGAATAACTAAACTCTAAAGAACGTCATTAGGAAGACAGATGAAACTGATCACTGACAATATCAATGGACTGTTTGGACTCAGATCATTGGTTAACAAAGTGAATGACTGTATTCAGACGGCAACACACCCACCAGTTGAAGAAGGACAGGAGCTGGTGCTGATTGTAGCACTGCAGGCTGTAGGCTCCCATGGGACAGAGGATGGCGCGGATGCCGCCGATGCCCAGTGCAGCAGCCAGGAGGCCGGTGTAGAACAAGATCTGCTGCTCCCGAGGTTCCAGCTGGTGTGTCATGTGATGATCGTCGATGTAGAAATCTTCGAACGGGAATGCCACCACAGGCAGCATGGCCGTGCCTAGAAAGCCCGATGACGGGTGAAGGCCATGACATGTAGTTGCAAATTTCAAACAGCAGTGTGACACAGAAGCAGAGCCATGACTAAGCCCTCCAGTCCTGACAACCACATAAGTCATTTGTTCCTACCAGCTGATACGACCCACTAACCTGACGCCGTGATCTTCTGACATCGTGAGAATCCAGCTGCAAGGTAAACGACCCTCAGGAGTTTTTCATAAATTCCTGGCAGGAGATCAACGCATCCTCATATGTAACGGTCGCAGTTTTGGTTAGGTTTAGGAAAAGATTGTGATTTGGGTTAAAATAAGGATAGTGAAAAAAACTCCCTGGCCTGTTTGTATTTCCGTAAACCAATCACAGTCGTCCTGGGCGGCGCCACGCCCCGACGGTGCCTCTGCAAAACAATGTCGGAAGGGACACCTCCACAAAGATGTTGTAAACATATTCTTTGTAGATCTTTACGATCATTCACTGAAAGAACAGAGCAGACCTGCCTTATTGCATGATCCAGATCTTTAAAACTTGTTATTTTCAGCGTGTAGGTTGATAACTCGGAGGTTGTTTGTTTCCTGTAGCAAAGGGACATTGAGAATGGGGACACGGACTTCCTGTGCGGACAGGAAGTAAGGCTTTATCCCGGCACTATTTGGTAAACCAGCCAGACTACACTACGTCCAGTGATGTAGTGAAGGGTATATGCAGGTATACGGGGCATATGCCTACCCATCTCTTTTTCTGGCAGATTACAGTTTACCCACCAATCAGCCAAAAAGCCACTGGAATACATACTTACCATCTACCTGCCCACTTACACCAGCAGTGGTTACATCTAATCTTACACATTACAACAGAAATACACTGTCCAAGATACTGAATCGTTTTACATCACACAACATGTATAAACCTTTAACTGCGTCTTACCAAAGAAATGAAGGAAAGCGCACAAGTAGAGCACCTTGGTCCTTCCCAGGCAGGTCTCAGCAAACCACCCGACCAGAACAGGGGTCAAGGTGCTGGCTCCTATGAAGCACAGGTTGACTGTTGCAGCCAGGTAGTTATCATAGCCCAGCTTCACCGTGCAGAAGAGAATCGTGTTGCACACAATCCCAAAGAAAGTGAATCTCTCACACAGCTCCACAAGCAGGACACAGATGATAACTTGGAGCTTCTTGCGGGACTTCCTTGGTGGTCCGTGGTCTGGCCGAGGGTCCCGGGAGTGTCGACGCAGTCTGCGTCTGCCCTCTGGCAGTCTCTGAAGGTCTCCCGCCACCATACCACCTGGCCAGCGAGCCGGCTGCTCGGCCGGCTGGATGCAGTCAGTAATGGACCGCGCAGAATGAGAACCCTTCGAGGACAGGAGCAGCAAGAGGCCAGAGCTGGAATCTCTCACCCTGGTGTGACTCTGGAGACACGTAGGATCAGACACACCTACCGGCATTCTGCACGTGCTGGTGGCCGATCATCCTCCTGTGTCATGATCTTACTCAGAACTGTGGACCTCACAGGGATCTGACACATTATACAAAACTGCATCCAGGAGGAGTGATGGATGGGAGCCTCCCAGAAATATTTATACAAGATACAGACATGTGGTTGTTATTGTTTTTTTTTTTTTTTTTTTCATTAATGACTTATACAGAGCAGTGGTGGAAAGTAACAAAGCACATTTACTCAAGTACTGTACTTAAGTACAATTTTGAGGTACTTGAGTATTTCCATTTTTACTTTTTACTTTTTTACTTAATTTCCTTATTTGACAGCTTTAGTTTGTTTCTTTGCAGATTCCGATTATTAATACAAAATATAATCAACAAAAACATATTATGTATACATTAAGCTGCATTAGGCAGCATGTAAAGTAATTAAATTAGCCCCACCAATTCCAGCTGCAATCTAAAAACAATACACATAAATGCATCAACAATTATAAGTCTTTAAAATAATTATTCTGAAACAGGGCACTCTTCAAATAGTCTATTTGATGCTAATACTTCTGTACTTTTACTTCACTAAAGTTTCGAATGCAGGATATTTTTTTTACTTGTAACTGAATATTTCTACTTAGGCTATGATCTGAGTACTTTACGATACAGAGATACTGTAATCTAGCTGTATGCTGTACTTGATTTATAACTTTAATTTTTTTCTGAAACGAAATAATTGTTTGCAATGAACAAAGTCATAGATGAATTGATAATCAACAACTCAAGGACCACACAATGTTGCCTATAAGCAGTGGGCTTTGGCATTAAAATACATAAAAGAAGACAATAAATTAATTTAGTCCTCCAGGTAATTACAAACACTCACAAAATGCCACATGTCTTTGTGAAAGCAGCGCTTCAGTGTACCAGCTCATTTTGGAACGCCTGCTGGTAATTAGACTGATAATGTTAAGTGAGAGTGAGACAGAGTGCACGGGCAGGTTAACTTCAACTGGATCAGACCTGCTATAGATAATCAATAACTGCCTGTTTACATGTTCACAAAACCTCAGGAAGAAATGCTCATTTTTCACATAGAAATGTTTGCTTCCTTTCTTTCACAAAGAAACATGAGCTGCAGTTAATTTAGCATCTTACAAGCTATTATGAAAAGAGGAATCAGTGGCTTTGCTTATCCTGTATAGCCTATTGTAACAAGACTTTTTCTATAGGCCTAAATATTATTTTCAGATGCTTAAAAAGTGTATATTTGAGTAGAAATCCAATGAAAGCATTCCTATTTGGAGGTAAAATTGTAATCAAGCTGAAAATTAAGAGATTCAAAAGTTTTTTTTGTGATTGTCTCCGACAACGAAAGTGTGGCTGTATCACAAATCAGGTGCCAAGGCATTCAGAGGTATTAAAAACAATGATACAATCAAAATCAAAATGTTCCAGGGTAAATAATTAGTTAATGTATAATAGGATAGATGTGGAAGTGTGGGATAATAGGTCTAATATAAAAAAAATGCACTTGGCCCCAATTTTTACATTATGTAATAATAATAATAATAATAATAATAATAATAATAATAATAATAATAATAATAATAATAATAATAATAATAATTCCAGAAACTAGCCTGCATTTGTGTCATTTCCTGACATCCCAGACTGCTTTGAATAAATAAAAACAATGTCATGTCCAAGAAACTATTTAGCCTGATAAAGAAAAACTGTTGACGTTAAAGCGTCACAGCGTCGCGATGGTTACAGAAGCAGCGTTCAGTAGCGCGTGGGGGCGTGGTGTATCATGGGAAAAAAAGTTGTTTGCAGGAAATCAGTTCCAGCGTTGGTACAAGAAACAAGCACAACAGCGAGACTTTTCTTCAAATATAAGCACAGAGGTGGGTTACGAAATGTCCGCAGTTCTTTTAGAGATAGAAAGAGACACTGCACACATACACCGTGGAGTTAGCTAGCATAATATTTAGCAGTAAACGGTCTTAGCGCGTTAGATAATATTCAAGCTAACCAACGCTAGCTGTTGTAGCCTTTGAGTGCTAACGTTAGCTCATATGCGTTACCTCCACTTTACTAACCGTTAAAACGGGCTGTTGACATGAGCATCAGCTAATTGTTTATGTTTGCGTATTGTGAGTCAATGAACGGCAGCATATGTTTTGTTTGACATTGGTTAGCAGACAAAACTCGCACATGATAACTGATGGAAAACATTCTCATGTGTTGACTTTGTGCTTGTCGTGGCAGACATCGGCTAGCAATGTCTGGAGGGAGGATGCCGGACTGTCCTGCCTCTGCGTCCAAGGGCTTCAGTTCGACTCCTGTCAAAACTAGCCAGGGGAAAGACCTGCACACATCCAGGGGCTTGGACAACAGCGTCCTATCCGACGACGAAGACACATTCTCTCTGCTTTCGCCCATCTATCATGACAGTTTTGATAGTGATGAAGACCTGGAGCCCAGGCAGAGCGACAGCGTTTCACCAGTCAGGTACTGCTGAGTCTTTCAAGCTTAAGATACTTTCTGAACCGAGGAAAAAGACTACAAACTGCATGATTCAGGTGGACAGAATGTAAGTATACAGTAGAATATGTATGTTTTTGTTATAGATGTGAGCTACCAAGAACACCTTCACTGCAGATGTTGAATGCAGCTGTGGAGCCTGCAGGCTCACCTACCCTCAGTGCATGGGAAATGTGGCTCGTGAACAAAGCCAAAGAAGACCGTTTCAAACTGGAAAAACAAGTAGAGGAGGCAAGCCACAGTTAATTATCATTTATATCACTGTATATCTACAGCAGTAGTTACTTTCCTTAGGTTACTTTACTTTTTGTTTCTATAAGGCTAGTCATTATTTCCCCCTTGTTCCCAAAGTAGTCTTACTCCCAAACATTCTTTCTTATTGAATCTCAGAGTAGAACATTTTATACCCCCTGAATTAGGAGCGGTTACGAAAGGAAAAAGAAGAACAACAAGAAAGGGAGCGGCAGCAGAAAAAGATTGTCATGGAAGAGAAGATCCAAGAATGGCTAAAGATGAAAAGAGAACAGGTAGACGTCTGCTACTTAAACTCAGTAAAAACACACAAAGCACCATAGCAGATTGGCTGGTTGTAATTTGACAACATTTTGTTTAATTACACAGTAGTTCTACACTATGAGGCTGACATGTTCTGTGACTGCATTCACAGGAGAAGCATGAGCAACTTCTGAAACTGAGCAAAGAGGAGGAGGAGATACAGAGGCAGCGTGAGAAACAGAGGGAGATTGAACAGAAAGCTCAACAAAAGTACAAAGACTGGCTGCAGAAAAAGAACCAAGAAAAAATCGAAATGGAAAAGAAGGAGAAAGTAATTTGGATCTATTTTTTATTAGTTATTCTGCATTTAATGAAAAGACTAATGTTATGTTATTATTGACGAGCAGAAACGGACAGATACTGATAGATCTTTTTTTTTCTTGTCAGGACGAAGCTGCCCTGAAGGAGGAGCAGGAGAAAGAGCGACGCAAGATGGCAGAGGAGAAGTTTAAGGGCTGGCTAGCAAAAGCCAATGAAAAAAGCAGAGCGAGTCCCAAATCACCTTGCTACCCCACAAGTAAGGCTGTTTCAGTCATCTGGGAATTATTAACTAGGCTTTATCAATTCCTGGACTAACTGACACTATATAATTAGTCTGGCTTACTATGTGAACAGTGCCGGGATAAAGCCTTACTTCCTCTCAGGGAAGACGAAGGCAGCAGATATTACTAAAGTTGTAATAAACATCACAATCCAATACAATAAAATTGCAAAAACACCCGTTGTTTCCGCTGCATTCTCCTAAGTATTAGCAGTTACTGGCTGTAACTTCAGCTGTGTGAGACAAGGAGGGTTTTCACTATCCAGTAGTGAAGAATCCAGACCTTCACCCAGCATGGACACAGCGCTGTGGAGATAGGCCTGGCTTCTCAAGACTACTATATAATCCATCACAATTCAATTCACTTTATTTTTCTCTGAGGGGGAAATTTGAAAAGACACACAGAGCAGCAAGTACAGTAACAAGTTTAAATAACAGGAAAAAACCTCAAATCTACATTAAAAAAATGCAAGAAATAAATAAACTGTACACATTATGTTAATAATTATATGAAAAAATAGTCCAAAGTTTCTGTGTACAATGGTAATGATAATAATGATAATGATATGAGAATTATAATCCTAGTGCAACATTATAACAGTATATTGCAGTATACATATACTGTATGGGTAGCTCTATCATAATAATAATAATAATAATAATAATAATAATAGCTCTGTAATAATAATAATTATTATTATTATAGAGCTACCTCACAGTAGCAATGTAGCTATTATTAAGTTGGTTTCAGACTGTATCAAATGTGATTGTATCTTATTAGTTACATTTGTTAATCTGGTATTTGTTATGTTTCAGTATCGTATTGCTTTGATTTCTTCCAGGTCCCTACGACAAATCCTACCCATCACCCAGCTTCTACAATCCAATCCCCTGGAAGCCGATTCATGTCCCTCCTCCAGAAACATCCTTGAATAAGACAACTGGCAAGAAACCTCAGAAACAACGAAAATGCCAACAAAGGCCCAGCACCGCTTTTAGACTGAGAAACTCTGCGAGTGCAGCACAGTTGCTGCAGAGGAGATGACACAGCAGAGCGACGTCTGTGACTGATACGGTAGCTTAGTTACGGCTCAAACATGATTTCATCACCGCTCATCCTCCACCACAGACTGCTGAATCACAGAAGTATTTCTGTTCTCTAATGTGATAATTAAAGCTACAGTATCTTTATATTTTGTTTTGTTATATTGTTGTACACTGGAGAAATTTTGGAATAATGCACATATTAGTTTGTACATAAGGCTGTCTGAATATTTGGGATTTTTACATGATTTTACATAGATGTCCTGATACTTTAGTCAGCTTTCATACTGTAATAATGTTGAGCATGAATGTTGCTCGACATTTAAAAGCCTGGACTTTATTTAGTTTTATCCTGTAAATTTAATCAATTTGTGATTTGGATAAAAAGAGGCATTATCACAGTTATTTTCCCTTGTTGTCCTTGTCGTATCTCTGTCATCCCTCAATGGCCAACAAAACCACAATCACAATTTCATTGCATTTAAAAAGGCATCAACCACACAACAGAAAGAAGGTGGCTGGTGGTCACAGCCAAACATAGACCCAGCTTGGTCAAGTGCCCCTCACACTCGCACATTGTTCCGTGTCCAGCTGTGCCGTGTTCTTCTGTGGGCTGAGATGACGACAGAACAAGTGAGGGGGTGGAGAGAGAGAGAGAGAGAGAGAGAGAGAGAGAGACTCAGATTCAGAGCTCATTGTGTGTTAACATCTCACTGTGATATCAATGTATGCAGCCTGAGGTAAAATGATTTCAATTACATTTTATGTTTGATTATCCTGTCTGTAACCACATCCTTTCAATGGGTCTGTCGTGTTTTGTTCGTGCTAAAGCTGTGCTTAACCCCTTTTGTTGTTGAGTGCTGTGGAATGTGTTACTTGACAGTAGTCAGCCAGGGGGCTATTAGTGTAGGGCTTTTTTAAATGTACAAAAAAAAAAGTGGGGTCCAAAGGACAGCTGTTAAGACAAATGTCAAGTTTACATTCTGTCAGGAGCGGTTTAAGCTGTTTGCTCAGGGGAATGTGAAGGCTTGTAAGCAAAACCTGTCTTCATTAAGATAAACGCTTCTGTTAAAAGTCCAACTCTTAACTGGTCTAACTAAAATGGTAAGTCATAACCAGTTAGTTAGAAAACCAACTAGAGCTCAATGTATATATGTAAACCTATCACATCTAGTGTTGTTGGTAATAAACAAGGACGCTGAGTTGTATTTCTGCCTCCTGCAGGTCTTGTGTCCTGTTACAGAGCCTGAACAGAAAACCCGTATCCCAAGATGCAGTGGTGCAGGTGGGCTGGCAGTTGGAGACCACACCTCCCAAGACAGGTAGGAGGCGTGTCCCGAGTGTTTGTCCCAGGATGAAAGTGAGGGGTGGAGAGGTTTAGAG
>JAOVVB010269851.1:0-18251 GCA_028570985.1 Heterobranchus longifilis | reverse complement strand
TGGCTCAATAGAAGGCATTTGTGCACTCACACACACACACACACACGCACACACACACACACACACACACACACACACACAGAGAGAAAGGATCAGATACACACAGAAAAACAAACACTCACAGCGACTAAATGCATGCATACATGTGCATACATGCACACATACAATTGTGCATGTGCGTGTGTGTAAGCATAAGTTTTGCATATATGTGTGTGGTGGTTTTTCCTAGCTCTTGACAATATACTTTGTGTTGCTCGGAGTTATGGAAAATAATTGTAATTATTGTAATTTTTATATGATCATGTCACATGTATGAGAATGTCACTATTTATAATGTGATCAATTTAAGAAAGGTATTTTTGGTAATGATATATGATATGTTCTGATTTTTAAATAGAAAAGCTTAACCAGGGACAGGGGTCGCAAATTAGCCAAAAAAATAAAAAATAATGTGCTTGGATTCAGTGTGTGCACCAAGCTTTAGTGATTATTAATTACCATGTGGTCTTTGTAAATAATAGAATGGACTCTATCAGTTCAAATGTTTAGCATCAGTTCTCCTTTTCCTCAAATCAACACCCGAGGCCGAACTACTGTTAAGTGCCTCTGCTTCTATAAATACATATTAAATTGAAATCAAAAAGATTAGAAAAATATTCTAAACTCTACCTAGAAAAGTAGCCTAATTAAAATAAATATACAGCAATCAGTACTCCGTGTCTCATGTTGAAGATTAGCAATTATGTCTTCATATAACAGGAGCTGAAGACAGAAAGGGCCCCGCAGAAACAATAAGGACAGCAGATTTGATCCATCACGAGACAGTCGCAAAGAGAGCCACTCATCATTACAACATTTATCATATCTTGCTGCCTAAACTGGAGTTAAGAGGCCCGTCTGAGCTGACAACCACCACTTAAAAACTTCAAACATGCTCTTATGCTGAGCTTTCCACCTCATATTGGGAGTTTTCCACAAGAAATACAAAGTTCTGTGGAGCGAATGACAAAAATAACCTCCTTGTGTGCTTAAGTATGCCTCCTCTGAGCGTTTACACCTTTTATGAATTTATGGCTGTGCTTATCTCTCCCAAACCTCATGATAACAGAGAATCTACCTGCCATATGCCACTAAATACAAGTCATAAAAGTATTAAGCAGTGCTACGATTAGATCGTTCGACTCCAGGCTTGCAGCACGAGCATCAGATGGGAATTTGTTCAATGGTCTTTTTGTCGTTACAGCTCGTTTCTCAACCTTGCAGCTGAGGACACGAGGATACACGTAAGACTGTCAGCAATAAAAGAGGACGTGGAAAACGACTTCCCAGTTGCTCCGAGATAAAAGCTCTTTTGGCCGTGGCGATTCAGCACTTGGCCTGCTGCGTCTGCGTTTGGAGGTTCACACTCAAACAGCAGATTTTTGTGCCATTTGTCTCCTGCAGAAAAAAAAGTCAGTGTTCTGTTTTGGTTTTGAGTGTGTGTGTGTGTGTGTGTGTGTGTGTGCGTGTTTGGGTTGGGGGAACTAATAAGGATCATTGAGTGAGGACAGCATTGCAGCTGCAAAAGAATGAAGTCAGCATTATTTACATTAAACTTTTAAATCATATTGTCTGCAGACATATCAAAGCTATGCAGAGTTAGAAACTGAATAGTCTCGCATTGCCAGACCTATTTTCACAGCGCTGTGTTAACGCTGGAGAATAGTCTGGCTGTACAAATTAACATTTCTGCTATCTGGGAAAAAAACGCTCTGGCTTCGAGGGCTGTCCCGAATACCATTTTTTGGGTTCTGGATATTAAAAATGAATCATGGACTGCATAAATTAGCCTAAGGGCTAGCAGGCTTCCTACTGCTCATAGCTTAATCCTGACAAAACAGACAGCATGTTGAATTTCAGTCTTCATGCACATATTTTCAGCTAAACATTGTTAAAACAGAGCAGCTGTTGTAGGTAGCAAGAGAAACACCACACTGCAACACCTGTCTTTCAGTTTAATTAAAGATTTTCCTTTTTAAGGATTCTGTTATTCTACAGTATTACAAATAAATGAATATCTGAATCTCAAAACTGAAAACCAAATACCTACCCAAACGAACGAATATCCGAATAGTCGAATATTCGTGTCTAGCCGTACTGGCTTGTTTGTATTTCATCAAACCAATCACAATTAACTTGGGCGGCGCTAAGCCCCGGATGCAGCGACGGTGTCCTTGCAAAAGGTAGCGGAAGGGGAGGAGATGGCAGCCTTTATAGCCAGACAAGAAACGTAAGGATCCTATGATAATTACACAGCACAGAGATGCTCTTGTACTGTATCTCTTGCGAAACTGATGTCATGCCTCACGTCGACCCGGTAATCAAGTGAGTCAAGAGGAAAGAATGTCTAATAATGGAATAGCACACTCACTCTGAGTGATCAAAACAACAGTTTTCATACCGCCAGTCACTGTCAAAGAGGTGGAAACAGACAATCACTGTTTGGGGTTTCAGGAAAGAAAGGGGTTTCTCAGCGTTCGTACAATACAACTCTTAAATTGTATACTCTTATTATGAAATAGTTTGAAGCCGGAGTAGCGTGAGGCGTTGTTTGATTTATAACAGGATGATTTTTGCTTTGATGTTGTGCACAGTAGCTCCACAGGCTCTGTGAGTAATCAGCTGAGGACTGCTTCTGACTTTTTCACAGTCACTGTTAAGCATTACACCAGACCAGACTTTTCACATCTGTTCACCAAAGACGCTCAGAGCCAGAGGATCGTCAAATGTTGAAATATTTTCAACTCTGTGACAAGAAAAGCATCAAAATCGCAGCACTCCAGCCACCACAAATGCTACAAGTCAATATGTTGAGTTCAAAAGAGGTTTCTCTTGAGTTCACTGTGTGAATAGACTCTGAGATGTACAACACAGAAACAACAAAAGACTTATGGGATCATATCAACATATGATGCCTAAGAAAGTCGATCATAAAAGATCATAGTAAATGATCCATGACAACATCCACCCAGATAAAAAAGGCTCTTTGGTGTTACTGATGCGACTTCCACTTTCCCACAGGTGCTGGTAACAGGTGGGGGTCGCGGGGAAGAGGCCTCGCCAGCGTGCTCGGCTGCCACAGCGGGTCAGAGGATCATCTTCCGCCCAGCTGCTGATGCCCTGTTATCCCCGAGCCATTCATCACGGCTCGCTGAGAGTCAGATATGCGCTGCCCCCGAACCCCCCGGCTCCCAGCATTCCTCACTTTCCCCTGTGGATCTCCACCGCTGATAGCTGTCAGGGCTGTGCTGACCCACCCACCATGTATTTGCATGTATTTGCAAAGCTGTTGTGAATCTGTTTTTAAGAACCACATGTCACTCTTCATGTCTGTGTGATCTCTTCACTGCAGCCTGTCTTTGAAATCACTACGTACAGTACTGAACTTAAAGGAACAGGCTGTGTGTTTGTAAGTTACAGCTCCAAATTGTGTATATGTTACACTTTTGGCATCCAATTTGCAATGCATGCTATGCAGTTTTAGATTGTATTATCTTTCCATGCAGCTATTATTATTTGTACAGTACAAAAATCAGACTTGTATCTGGTGTTCTAGTCATACGTCCAGGAAGACACAAGTGCCCACATGAGCAGAAGGGTCATACCATTCCACTTCTGCACATTCAGCGGAGCAATGCACCAGAAAAAAAAAGCAGGGAAGAAGAAGACAACTGGCCGATATAAACATGGATATAAACAATGTAGGTTTCAAAACATTAAAGAACTATGATAAAAAACATAAGTTCGGAAAATGCATTCAACATGTGTGTTAGGATACACACAAAGATGATTAAGACTGAATGTTAACATAAGTGTGTGTTTACAAGAGAAACCTCAATAGGGTACATACTCAGTATTGATACACATCACGATATTATGTCTTGTGATGCTGTATTGATTCTCAAAAACATCGTCGTTCATTTTGTGATGTTTAAACCACAGACTGCTAGAAAGCAGTGTTGTAATGTATCTTTAGCCATTTGACTCTTCCACTCCAACAATGTGTTCTTCATACTATGACAGTTTTCCTAAAATTAAATTTAAAAATCCGTAATATATCGCCTTGCTTACAGTGTCGCAATATATTGAATAGGAACTCCTGTATCATAACAATGGATGGACATAATGGATGACTAATGGTAGAAAATTAACTGAAAAACATAGCAGCCTGGTTTTCAAAATGATTAGCTGTGATGCAAAATGTACATCATTGTTAATAAATAGTATAAAACATGCAGAAACACTGAGACAACCAATTTGAGATGCTTTCTACCACGCTGTTAGGGTGCATGGTTGTGGTTTGCTGCCAAGCAACAGCAGCAATAAATGTTCTTCCTCTGAAGGCGCATGAGCGGTGTTCAAACTAGTTCCTAATACATAAAATAGCCTCCATAGTAACACACGCAGACATGCACGCACACACATACAGACACATACAGACACATACACAATGTTTTGACAGAAGTTTTCGTCAGGAGCGTGCTGGGTGTTTGGACACGACTCTGGCATTACTCTTGTATGTGCTTGCCTTTTGACAACATATTCCGTGTATAATATATCCGGGAGACTCGGGTAATCCTTCTGCCTGACTGATGCTGAGGTAGTAAAGAGGAAGTCAAAGAGGGGGCAGCGCTAGTACACATATTGACGGACCCCTTGGCAGGGTGGTCGGCAGTTAACTTCATGTCATTATTGATCAGGTGATTCAGCCGATTGATTGAGTCAATGTTGATGGATTGGAGGTGAGTGGCTAGGTAACAACTGGTTTGCAGCAGCATGGGGAGGTGTGTGTGTGTGTGTGTGTGTGCGTGTGTGTGTGTGTGCGTGTGTGGTGGTGGCGGGGGGGGTTACTTCAGTACAATGCATATGAATTGAAGGAATGACTGTGATGTAAAGTGCTGACTTTCAGCTTTAATTTGAGGGCGATTACATCCACATCAGAAGACAAGTGAAAGAACTGCAGCTCTATTTATAAATAGTCACCAGGTTTTGGGATTTCAAAATGCATCAGACAAATAAATTCAAATTACACCTTAATAGTTTTAAATCCTTTGCACTCAATAATTAAGCCTCCAACACAAATCAGCAGACACTTGCTATCCTCCCCAGTGATGCTCTATCAGACCTGTAATTCAATCAGCTTCACTTTTTGCATCTTTAACTGGCTTTTTGCCCTCAGTCTTCAACAAGTGAAACGCATTATGATCTTGGGCTGAACAATTAATCGAAATTTTATCGAAATCGCAATATGGCCTACTGCAATTTTCAAATCGCAGGAGGCGCAATATTTGTTAAAAGGCAAAATATGTGTCAAAATACCATTTTAAATTAAATATTGTGGTGGTGCAGAGATGTCCATCATATTCTACAGAAATCTTTGTTTGGTACCAGATCACACCATGACCATTTTAATATGTTTTTCAATAAAATGAGGATAATGATGTAAAAATGATCATTCCCTCTAACATCGCAAATCATATTGCAATTACAGCATCAGTCAAAATAATCACAATTCGATATTTTTTTCTAAATCGTTCAGCCTCATCATGATCCGTTGGAGGTCAGGTGGCTGACCCAACCAGACACTGTTGTTGTCTGTATGTTTAGGATCATTGTCCTGATACGTGGCTAAGAGTCCTCCACTGTTCAACAAATATGGATGTAAACAAACAGCCTCAAATTAAAGCTGAGAGTCCACTCTTTAACCACACTCATTGTTTCATTTCAAATCCAATGTGCTGCAGTACAGAGACAAAACTGTGAAAAATGGGTCACTTTTCACCGGTAATCAATCCAAAAACATGAGAAACCGGCTTATAAGGCTCGCTAAAACACCTCAAACATCATATTGAACACACTAACACTATAACCAGGATTTTTTTTCTGTATGTATGTATGCTCTTAACCAGAGGGGTCAGAGGTCAGGGGGACAAGTCAGGAGGAGGTCATGCTTCAGTGTCTTGCTCAAGGACACTTGAACACAATAACACAAGGACACAGGTCCAGTAGACACACTGGCTGCCTGAACCTGAGACCACCCAGTTCCTGACACAGTCTCTGCAGCCAACACACCAACCTGCCTGCAGTGAATAAACAGCCAAGGCCTATAACTCCAAAACATAAAAACCAAGCCATGCATACACAACAGCTGACTGATAGAGACTTATTTTATGTGTCTGAAAGACATCGTAAAACCACATCATGATAATGCTCTGCTGATCTGCAGACTGTAATTTTGTGTTTTGGATACAATCAACATCACTCTGGATAAAAAGTTACGACTTTAAAATACTGCAAAGAACGTTGAAATTTACTGCTGGGGACAGATCATTCCAAATGCATTGTAAAAAAATAAATAAACTAGGGATGCACGATATATTGGTACTGATACATTATCAGCCAATAACAGGAAGTTGACATTATTAAGTAGAATTGCAATAACGAAATTATATCCGCTAAATTATCAGCCGATAATACGAAGCCAAATTGCTTTCATTGGCACACTCCGATACAGTAGGTGGCGGTATGCACCTTTAAAGTTGGTTTGTGGTCCGCCAGTAAACACGTACTGAGTATACATTGACATGTCTCATTTGACAGATTATGTCAAAGCATTTCATTTGAATTATTTGGCAAAATGTTCTATAAATGCTAAAGTATGTTAGTGAAGTTTTTTTATGTACTTTACACGAAAAAAATAAATTAACATGAGAACTGCTTTTGTTTTTGTTGTGTTAATACTGATTGGTTAGGTCAGAGCTATGGGATATTAAATCATCCATCTTTGCTCACTACATCTTAGCCTGTCTTACCCTCAGGTGTGCATACACTACAGGTTATCAACTTCTTTTTAAAATATAAAAATGTGAAATGATCAGTTGTCGGTATCAGCAGAAAAATAATCTGTTATTGGCATCCTTAAAGAGAAATCAGTCTCTCTGAGTAATAAAAAGTGCCAAAAATGTACATATTTATACAGTAGTAGCCATTGTAGAGGTTCCCATCACATGTAACTGCATCTACTCCAATTTCTTTGAAGAATTTAGTTATTTTTGAAAAAAAAAAAGTGAAAATCTGTAAAAACTTGAGCAGGAAATAAACAACTGCAAGACAAATGTCTTCTTTCCTTTTTAAAAAAAAATTATGTTGTTGGTTTAAATATGCATTGTGCTTTTTTTGACAGTTGAGAAAAGAGCAACATTTCCATGTTCCTCCAAAAAATACAAATGCAAAGTAGGAGTTCTCCAATGGCTACCTGTGCACAGTAAACCCAGCCCCCCCCTGCTCTTACCACATTGTAGCAGGACTTCTGTTCTGATCCAGTGAAGTGATACGGGTCTACCGTGTTGCACCTCTGCATGTACATCTTGAACATGTTGTTGATGTGCTTCAGGGACATGATGCAGACGGCTGAGTTCGGGGTCGGCTCCGGAGAGTTGGGCTTTCCCCGGGCAAAGGCGGCGAACAGCACGTCATCACCTTCCTCCACCTTCAGCTGTTTCTGCAGTTCTACGTCGTTGCCCACCTTGGTGACGTGGGCTGCCTGGAGGATGTTGAATACCTTCACATCTTCCGTAGAGCGGCGTCGCCTTTTATCGGTGCCGATGCATTCGAGGGGCATCTCCACGTAACGGCGGATCACGAGGTCCGAGGAGCACATTCGGACTATGCGGGTGTGGTAGGCCTGGGAGTCCCTGCTCACCCGCTGCACTGTGAGGAAGTAGGTGAAAGGTCCGCTGTGGAAGGAGTAAACGTATCGCAGGTAGTAGCTTCCACGTAGAGATGGAATCAGGTCCATGTATGAGCGGTTGGAGAAGAAAGTGAAGCCGTTCTGGCTCGTCTTCATCTTCCGCAGAGAAATGGTATGGGGGTGTGTTGCACTGCCCGGTATGTTTCCTAGGCCTGGGATCTCGGAGTTCCCAACAAAAAACTTGATGACATTGCTCTCCACGTTGAGCACCTGAGAGCCTGAAGGGCTGACCACAACATCCGAGTCGCTGGGATGACCCTTGCCTCGCCTCACCTTGTCTGCGAAGCAGTAGACTTGCTCGTCGACAGTTTTCGGGCTGATGTCGTCATCCAGGACGTGACGGCGGCAAACACCGTTGTCTGCCGAGCCGCAGCTGTACAACCCCTTGTCGTAAATGTTCTCCACCACCAAAGCAATGTTGTGGTTGTCCACCCTGCCACCGCCGCCGCTCGCGCTCCTCAGTTTCTGGCCGCAGGTCTCGTTGGCAAGCAGCGGCCCCGTGTGGTACTCCGACAACTTTGTGAGGTTCGGGGCCAGGGCGTAGATTCTGTTTACAGCCCCGACGTAGATGATGCCATCTAGCGTCACCATGTTCTGGATAGGGAAGTCTGCAGTGAACGTTGGGAGATCGTAGGTGACCGAGAGGTTGAGTTTGTTGGTCTCAGATGATTTATCACACTGGCCCTGCGCACTGGGGCACAAGGCCCACAGCAGCATGACGGCGTGGAACGAGTGGAGATTCATCCTGTTCCAGAAATAAGACATGAGAAATTAGTTGGTAAAACATCGCTGCTGGAACACAAAGATCTCAAAACATTCATCATAAAAATCTTTGAATAGGTGGCCTCAATTGTCTGGAGTGTGAATGTGTGGAAAAGGGCACAGTCTGTGCTGAATAGGGACCACGGAGGAGAAAATAGAGGGACATCGAAATCCCTTTTTAGACTCATAAATGGAACTGTGTCAGGGTAAAAAACCAGGGTTTACTCACATCACCACAAGCAGTGAAACCATTCATACTGAAGTGACTGGAGGCTTTATGGTGACACAAAGCTTTAATACCAGCCTCCTAATGATCGGCACTCCGGCTTCTGACTCCACTGACCCTAGACAAACCAGCAGTGAGACCTGGGTGAGCACTTCTGCGGTGCTCAGCTCCGTTCCCGAGTGACCACAGCGAGAGGCAAGGCAGTGAATCACCCAGAGAGCAGCCCGCTCTGCAGGGCGCGCAACCACAGGCCTAAGTTTAGACAGCAAGGGCCCAAGGGAGCGGAGATAAACTCAATTAAAACAAAAGAGGCTTGAGGGAGACGGCAAGGGGGACCAATTCTGCAAAATGATAAATAACCCCAGCAACTAAATGGTAATCCACTGGGAGATGCTTTTAGTGGAGGGAGGGGGGGGATGGTGGCAGTGCAACACCAGAGAATTTGCAAAATGTGTATTTGCATGCTCCCTATCTGCATGTGGTTTTTACAGATGGAAACCAAAACAAGGCAATAACATCCAGCACAGTGGGTTTGGTTTTTACATGCATGCCCACAGTGTTGCATATATTTCCCTGTGTGCACATTTTGACTGATATCTCTCAGCTCATTTGTTTCTTGAGAGCGAGTCTGAGGGAGAAAGCTCAGTTTTTATATTATAACAGTGTTTCAGGCAGAAAATAAACTGACCTAACAGGTGCTTACACTGTATGCAAACTCCTATGAAAGTTTAGAGCAGATAGTATTAATAAGTGCCAAAGACATAATATAAAAGACTGCAGCATGTGGGGATATAGTAGAAAATAACGTTAAAAATGAGTATACATTTACTGTAGAGCCCAAAACACACATTAAGATTATGCTATATAATTTTACACAGTGGAGCCAGTTTTTCTTTTATAAGGGAGACTATGTGGTGAGAGGTGTATCGTCTTGTTTTGGTCTAAAACTATGAGTAATAGTGGGCACATTATTGCGCACCTGCACCAAACACAATAAATGTACCTCCTCATGGCACGGCTGTGTTTTCAAAGGACAAAAGGCGGTGAGAAACAGTGAAAATGTTTTCAGTTTGAGAGGAAAGTGACTCATGGTGAAAGGTCTCAGAAAACACACATGGGAAGCTGGTGAAATTGTGTTAGGAGCCAGAAAAAACATTTCAAAACAGGCTGTGATATCCAGAGGAGGAGAAGAGGCTCAGGAGTTTTTTACGCATGAAACTACAGTTAGAGTGAAATGAAAACAAGAAAAGAGTGAAGAAACGATGAGAAAATAAATACGCAAGAAACTCACCTGTTAGCGAGCAACAGTGTTGTACGTTCCCTTGATTCAAATCATATTCCGCTGATCTCTCCAAGAGCGTCTTGACTTTCTCATCAAGTCTAAACTAATCGATGTGGATTTTCTCTTCGCGTCTCCGTGAAGAAAAAAACTCCCGGAGAAAATAGTCCGGTCTGACTTTGCCTGTTTTCCAGTAGTTAAACTCAAGTTCGTTGCTCTCCAGCTGAAAGCTGTGAGGCTCAACACTGACTGACTGCATCCAGCAGAAACACGCTGCAGCTGCCGCTCTCCTCTCGTGGCGCGTAGCTCCGCCCCTTTCTCCCCAAACTCTCTGACGCGTCCAGGTGCTGCGGCTCCTCGCGCTGTGGAGTTCAGGTACTGTACTCACAGGTAGGAAAACTGAGCAAACAGTAAATTATGAGCTCTAGTTAGTGGTAATCATGTGGCACCCAACCACCAATTACAACAAAACCAGGTAGGTTTTTTTTAAATGTATGATTTCATGCCTTTTTTGTATAAGGACCCCATAGAACTTACATGACTTTGATTTAAAGGTGCCGTAAGTGGTATTTACTTATTATTATTTTTTAAATTTTATAATAAGTGTTAAATAGGTCTATATTCAGACAACCATCACTAATATAGAGTGTTTTGTCAGTAACATGGGTCCTCTGCTCAGAAAAGACATTTTCTGGTATCCCGTTCCCATCCAATCAGGAGAGAGGATTCCAGAAACTTCTTTTCTGTTTACTGCAGAGCGGAGGGACTGGGAGACTCGCATTACTGACCAAACACTATATAAGTGATGGCTGTCAGAATGTAGAGTTATTTAACACTTATTTTTAACAAAGTGTAAATCACTTACAGCACCTTTAACTATGTAACTATGTAACTACTAATTATGTAGTTTGAATCACCTTTATGTATATCTATATTGGTAAATTCCTTATTGCCTAACATAAACCTTTTGGTTTGGGGGGATTTATCCACCACTTTCGAATATTTTTAACCAGACTGAAGAAGTGGCTTTACACCATTAATAAAGCATATTTTACAGCACAACATATAGGCTACTAATTCCTAATCGGCTGACCATTGAAACTCTATATACATGTTCAAAATTAAACAAAACCCAAAGAAAAGGTCACCTAGGCAACGCGAAGGAAGGTCTTTCTTTCTTCTTCAACTTCCACCTGACTCCTCCAGCACCCCTGTGAGTCAGACTACTAGTTGTCATGTTTAAACGGCTCACTCAGCCAGAAATAATGAGCTAAGTTATAAAGGCTAAACCAACTGTGAGTGTGTGTGTGTGTGTGTGTGTGTGTGTGTGTGTGTGTGTGTGTGTGTGTGTGTGTGTGTGTGTGTGTGTGTGTGTGTCTCAGCCATGAATCACAGTGGCCGGCACAAAAAATTCCTTTGTCCCACTTCCTGAAAGGAGGGCAGTAGGAATGAAGACTGGAAACCCTGATAACAGAGTGTGGATGCAGGATTAATAGGTACAGAGCTGCTGAGGAGCGGCACGACGGCTGTGTGAACTCACTTTCTGCAGATGCAGTGACATGTGAGGGTTTAATGAGACACACAGTCAGGAGATGGACAAGTTCAAGTGGGTAGACGAGTGATGTGATGGAGTCTGTGACATCTTCTGTGTAAAACACGACGTAATAAGTGTCTTTACAGAGTGATAGTTTCCTCTCTTCTCCTCGTTTTCCAGCTGGTTTTTAAATGTCTGCTACATTCATGATTAGACTTGAAACCGATCATCTTTGACTTCACAGAGAGA
This sequence comes from Heterobranchus longifilis, assembly GCA_028570985.1. NCBI lineage: Eukaryota > Metazoa > Chordata > Actinopteri > Siluriformes > Clariidae > Heterobranchus > Heterobranchus longifilis. The sequence continues at coordinate 6,412 of JAOVVB010269851.1, read as the reverse complement.
CGTTTTCTGGACAAGCCCCCCAAAATGCATCAACCTTTTCCACTCCCTGATTTCCCAGAGGACAACACTGCTACCTCTGACATCACACCAGAGGGCCCTTAAACTGTCACTGTGTCAACAACCTTTATTTCATCTCAAAGGACCAGTGAAGAGGAATCTTCATGTATGGTGCTGAGTTACAAAAATACAATTGTAGGGCTAATAAATAGCATAATAAATAAATAAATACTGTATTAAAGGTATGGTGTATATATTTTCCAGAGAAACAAGCTGAGAAACATAGATTTTATTCAGTGTTTTTACCGGTTTAAATCACCTCTGTGGATAATTCGATTCCCGCTAAAAACCTGATGAACACTGAAGGAATCTTAACTGAGAGAAGTTGACTTCAATGACCACAATGGTGGTGAAGACCATGATCCCACAGTACATCACGAGAATCCGTCTGACGTCATTGTTTTGACTGAGAGACCCCTAGCGGCAGAAAATTACATATTGTGTGTTTAAGCATAATTATGGTCAAATTGAAGTTCAGAAATCAAGCTGTTTTACTGGATACAGCCACCATGTCCAAGAACGGCATGAAACCCCTGTTGTATCTCCCTTTTATCTGCTCACTTATCGACCCCATTTACACCTGGTTTTAAAATGTGATCTGTATCCGGATATGTTATCTCGATAAGGAAAAACGCATGTAATTGCAAGGTGTAAATGCGTTGTGATCGTATTGTGATCAGATCTGCCTGACCACATCTGGAGGTAGGTGTTTAAACATAATCTGTACAATGTCTGATTAGCAAATGCAGCAAATACCACTGACGACAGAGAACTCAATGATCTCAGTGAGGATAAGAAGAAGGCATTAAAAATACCAAGTGAAGATCGGATAGTTTATTATCCAGATAACATATCGGGGTACAGATCACTTTTTAACACCAGGTGTAAATTGGGTGCAAAGCCCCACATAGTAGGCTACTCTTGTCTCGTTGTCTGAAGCTCATTCTTCTTTTACTTCTTACTGATGAGCAATACATTGCACAACACACTCCTTCACTTGTTATAGTCTCTGTTTGTTGGAGGAACTGTGTTTTGTGTTACCTCGGGGCATTTCTGATGCAGTTACTAAGGGGTGTGTCGGACACAGGGTGTGTGTGTGTCTGACTGTATACCCGAGGGGTGTGTCTGTGTGGCTCCTGTGGTGGTAAACTCCATTTTGGCTCGGGTCCTTGTCTTGGCGGGGAGGAGAAGACGAAGAAGAAGAAGGAGGAGAAGGTTGGTTGGGTGGTGAACCTCACACTGCCGGCATGCAGAATGTGGAAACCCCAAAGTATGACATGTGCTGCAGGAATGATCTGCATCCTGCTACCGCAACACCTGCAGCACAACAACTACGTCTATTTTCTGTGCATGTTTTGGTCCGAGCTGACATAAAAACATAAAGAGAAGATCTGGTTGTATAATTTGTGTGAGTGTGAAGCAGCACAAAAATTACAAACAACAGGGACACTGTTACTGGAAATGAATGATGCTGTTGATTTTCTAAAAAAAAAAAAAAAAAAGTATGAACTGGAATGTGAGCCAGGCCTTATCGCACAAAATCAGTGGCTGACATCACTAATGCAATTCCCTGCAGCCATGTTCCAAAATCTGCTGGAAAGCCTGAAACAAGAAGAGTGCAGGCTGTTATATTAGAGATTGATGCCCATTGCTTTGGGATGAGATATACAACCATCACATATTGGTTGTAATGTTCGGTGTCCACACACTTTTGGCCATGCAGTGTAACCTGGGCTAGTTAAAGGGGATCTATTGTGCTTTTCCTTATGTTATGTCATAATGTTACAATGTCGGATGTTAAACGTGGCCAAAATTTCATATGAAATCCCAGTGAGCAAAGACCTCAGATTTCAGTCTGTTCTGAACACTCCCCGCTTCCAGCAGTTTTTTCTTTATATGCTATATATCTGCTCCAGCTCCATTACATACACTGCTACATGTAGCTACATGCTAACAGCAGGGAAACCTGTAATCTTTGTTGTTAATGCTGTTAATTTCTCCCCAATTTTGGATCGCATTCGTGCTGCAACATGTTCAGTTGTGTAGTTTTTGGTTTTTAATTTTTTATTGGTGAGTTTTCACGGTGTCGGCGAGAGCACAGAAGCGGAAGATCCGGAAGTGCTGACCAATCAGAGCAGACTGGGGTTTTTCGGGAGAAAAGACAGGCGCTAAAACAGAGCGTTTCAGACAGAGGGTGAATACAGGTACAGCAGCCATGGGCAGAACATTTTTTATTTAAAAAATTTTTTTTTTTAACAATAAAGCATGTAAACACGCTCTAGTGGAAACCCAAAATACATGCACGCATGAACCTGAAAATGAGCATGTAGGTCCCCTTTAAACCCAAACTATCTACATGACTAAATACCGATTGTCATTTGGTTGGACTGACCCTTTAAATCCTCATTATGGTGCCATCTGCTGGTGCTCCAGGTGAACAGGCATTTTTAGTCTCCAGAGACACGAGAGGAGCTTCAGGTCAGGCTAATTTCCAAGCTCCTGAATAGAAAGTGAAGAGAGTAATCTCACAGACAAAAGCGAGCGATTATCAGGGAGGAGCACTCAGTCTTGATTTTACACTTTCTGTCAACCCTAAAACTAGTCCAACAGAGGTTATTTATCACCTGCAGGGTCAATACAGCGCCTGGTTAACTGCTGACTGGGACAGTAAACTCTGATTGATGTTCTTGACCCATCAGAGGTCTTTGCTGCTTCATTCTGTGAATGGACTCTTTACCTTCCTCTATCTTATAGACGGCGTGGTGATTAAGTGTGTGCTGCCTTCATCACTCAGCTGTGTATCTCCATAGACAGGCTTCTACAGCATGATCACTGCAGTTCATGACAGATAACGACAGGGCACTTCATAAAAGGTTACATTAACACAGTAGGTCAATGGAGGATGTTTTGCTGATGCTCTTGCCTATACTATACTGCTGACAAATATTACATGTAGATTTAGTTAATGTTTGGGCTCTGCAGTGTGTCTAAGATTGATATTTTTCTTGTTGTGGAAAGGTTGCACCCGTTTATCAAATCTTCACCTGCCCTGCAGCTGCATTGCATTCTGGTTGATTTTACTGTGGGAGTATAAACTGGTATCTCTGCCTGTTGATAAAATCAACAGTTGAATATCATCCAAAAATGACCAAGTAAAACCCTCGCTCTCTGATTGAGAAAGATAGATAAATCTTACCTTTAAATCACAAGGTCACACAAATCTTCCATAAGACAGTGTCTGTCTCTGCCCCGGAGGTTTTTGTTGCCGTCATCAATGTGACATTTACATACTTTATCTAAAAACCTCGGCAAGTAAAGAACTGTCTGCTTGGCTTGATACCACAAGAACTGCTGATGTTTAAAAGGGAACATATTATGCTCATTTTCAGGTTCATACATGTATTCGGGGTTTCTATAGAACACGTTTACATGCTTTAATGTAAAAAAAAACAAAAAACTTTTCTCATACTGTCTGTCTGAATATACCTGTATTCACCCTCGTTCAGTTTTAGCACCTGTCTCTTTAAGCCCCCCTCCCGAAAAAGCCCAGTTTGCTCTGATTGGTCAGTGTTTCTGGGTTTTCCACATCTGCGCTCTCGGCATCTCTGCACCGTCATTGCAGCCGGGGAATGACAGAGTGGAATAACGGCACTTTCTTTATTAAACTATACTTATATATAGTGTAGTTGTGACATCACAACTTCACAGAAGTCCTGATGGCTCATTTAACGGCACAGTTTCCGAGTATGGGCTGTGTACATTTCTCTGTGGATTGAGTGTTTTTGATACTTTCACAGTATTTATATAGCACCTAGACCTGCTTTATAATAATTTAAAAAAATACATGGAAATCTCACTTTTACAATATGGGACCTTTAAGTGTTTGGCAAAATGCCTTCATATTAACAGTTAATTAATTAATTAATTAATTAATTAATTAATTATCAGACTAAAATGTATTATTCATGACATAATTAAAACCAGTCTGTCAGTTTTCCTTACTTCGAGAATTTTCTTTAATTGGATGTGAAGTCTAGAAACTATAAAAATATACAAAAATTAAGCTTTTTTTTTTCAAGGAAATTAAGTTGATTTTATTTTTATTATAATTTGAAGATGTTGCTTGTTGACATTTCTTTTTTGAAAGTGATGCCATATTGTTTCCTGTCCAGATTGAACTTTTTGTCACCTTTTGGTTCCAGCTTGCCAGACATCAGACCGCCAGGCTGGACTCGTATTTTAACGTCTGTAGAGGAAGATCAGTGCTCCCATCTTCCACTACCTGTGTGTTAGATAAAGTCACTCCTAATGAAAAAGGAAATCAAAAGATTACAATCTCATACATTACAGGAAATGTTTACTGCAGCAGACAGGCAAAAAAACCCTGTCAGTCAATAAATTGCTGCTGCGTCTGTATCTGACAATCTGTCCAGGGATGGATGGACTCAGCTCATATCAACACCCAGCCATGGCCATCATGGAGGTATGATTAAAAAAAAACAGTATCAACTCAGGAAAGTGCACACATGGCTTCTAGATCACATGTCAGTTTATATTCCTGTGATGTTTTACAAGACATGTAGCTCAGAAGGTTTAAACTTTCATTACACAGCTCTTAAGATGTGATAAATATTTGCATTTTCTCAAAGTGACACAGAGGATTTCAGAAACTGGGAAACATTTGTTTCAAATGTCAGAAAATCAACTTAAAATATCTTCAGAATATTTTATAATTTAGTACAAAGCAGATAAGAGATTTGTGTACTCTAATACAATCAGTTATGTACACTGTAATAAAAATAATATAAAGCACTCTTCCTCTGCTGAAGTACAGATTAATAACAGGGCAGATGGCTTTGCTCTTCGACCTAGTTACTGTGAAATCGTTGTTTTCTGTAATGTAATCAAATTCAATATATAACTGCATTCAGTAATGCTGGATTGCTCCCTTTCCCTCTGCTGTGTCATCCTCGTGTTGTTGAAGTGTTTATGGGAGGCCTTCAAGAGCTCTTAAACTCTGTTTATCTGTGGAAGCTTTGACTAAAATAAACCACAGTTAAGTGCCAGTGAAACCATGCTCTGGGCTTTAGGCTGCACGTGCATTCGCCTTTCCCCCATGCATGCATGCCTACCTATATACCTACCTACCTACCTACCTACCTACCTACCTACCTACCTACCTACCTACCTACCTACCTACCTACATACCTACATACATATACACATACTCTTCTTGCGTATCTTCTTCCTATTTTAATGCAAATTGTAATCTGCTGTAAGTATGAACATTTATTTGTTGTTATATAAATACTTTTATTGTTACTTTCATTATAAAATAACGTTCTAAAACCAGATGTATGTAGAGAGAATGCCATCTTGTTGATTTAGTGGGCAGCCTTACGTCATCTTACCACCTGCTTGTCTTTGTTCTGAAGTCTGGGAATTAACAAAAGATACATAAGCCAACTTTAAACACATCTGTAGAGGACGACAGCACACATTTATCAAACCAACAATCAGCCATGTGTAAAGCAACAGCAGTCAATGTTCAAACAACACAGATGATACAATCTCTTTCAGTTATCATGCAGTGAAAAACACAACACTTTACATTTTTGCTGGTTATCATCAACACACATGACCGGATTTCGCCACAATATTGATAACATACATTTTGACAAAATACACATTGTCACTGAAGTGACAGTCAATGTGACATTTTTACAAGTAAATGTATGTTTTGCTCTCCAGTAACACTATAATCATATTAGGTTCTTGAAAGCTGAAGATAAGATAAGATAAGATAAGATAAGATAAGATAAGATAAAGATAAAGATAAGATAAAGATAAAGATACGCCTTTATTGATGGTGTTGCAGCAGCAATAATAATAAACACATATACTGTGGAGAAGAGTATATAAAAGTATATAAAAAATAATAGAATAAAAATAGAAACTATAAAGGAGTAATTAGGGTCTAAATTACGATGCAAGCTTTCTTTTGGCTGTTCTGAACACACTGGTCAGTGTTTCCTGGGGACAAATGATCCTGTGTGATGAGAATTATGTGTTGTGTTTCCAGCTTGCTTTGAATAAATAAAGGAAGAACATAAGCAGTGATGAAGAAAAGCAAAATGAATCAAGACAATATCCGAGTAAAGACGTCGTCACAGAGGTTGACTGATGGGTGATCTCTGGGAAATGCAGTGCAGAATCAACAGAATCAACAAAGGAAGATGTCACAGTTTCCCCCTGTAATATTTGTTGTGTTATGTTGTCTCAGGTGTGGTAAAAGTGACGTATCCTTTCAAGGAGTGCACTGGCTGACTTATGGAGAACCAGGTGTGTGGGAGGG
>JAOVVB010269830.1:0-18256 GCA_028570985.1 Heterobranchus longifilis | reverse complement strand
GCATCAGTGTTTTGAATTTGATGCGGGCAGCTACAGGAAGCCAGTGCAGGGAGCGGAGGAGTGGGGTGGTGTGGGAAGGTTAAAAATGAGACGTGGTGATACGGTGGCTCAGTGGTTAGCTCTGGTTAGAATCTCGCCTCCAGTCTGAGTGGGTGTGGAATTTGCCTGTTCTCCTGTTATTGGTGGATTTCCTCTGGGTACTCCGGTTTCCTCCCACAGTTTAAAGACATGTGGTGTTGATTGATTGACCTGTAGTGGGTGTGTGAGTGTGTGCAGGGTGTATCCCACTCTATGCCTTAACTTTTCTAAGACACGGAATAAATGGATGGATGGATAAAAATGATTACTGGTATTAATTATATAAATTAATACATATGTAAGTATGATGTAAAACATAATGCCACCTTTGGTGTCAAGGAGTAATAAATTAAAATCAGGTTTCAAAATTGTCAAAAATTTTGATTTCATTTGGGATCAATAAAGATCTATCTCTCTATCTATCTATCTAACAAATATCTCATTTATCTGCAAAAAATATACAATAAAAACATAAAAAACAAATGCCCCATCACAGTATTCAGTATAGGTAGCAATGCAGTGCCTCTACCTCTACTTGTATCCGAGTCATTTTTGTTCTAAAATTACCATATTTACAAAATCATAAATTATTCGCATTCGGATTTAAACCTGAAGCATCCATGTCCTATACCCAAAAAGTTTTTTTTTCTTCTGTTTTTCTAGCTTTCTTACTTTCTTTTTTGTTGTAAGTGTTTAAATGAACCCGATCACTATACCAGCAGAAACACTGGAAACCCTCAGATGCAGATTTTTCAGCAGTGTGTGAACCGTAACTCTGACAGTTCCTCAACTCCAGCTGCATCAGTCACATTCAAGATGTGTGTAGTTGCACAGTTATGAGTATGTATGTCTGTCCTTGGACTGATGTCATTTCTTAACTCCTTATAGAAAACAACTTTGGCACACAAAGAAAGCTGATAGACTAGAGAGACTTGATCTCGCCAGTGCTGGTGTCAATTAAACCACACCGACCCTGGAAAAGTTTTTGCCCCTTCCTGTCACACTTAAACGGACCAGATCATGAAATGAATTTTGATATTACACAAAGATAACCCGGGTGAATACAAGATGCAGTTCTTAATTACTGAGTCCAAGGTCTGGTCAGTAATCAGGCCTGGGTGTGGCAAGTGAAATTGAACTCAGCTTTCCAAAAGATCATAGTTAATTCATGATTTAGCACGGGGAGCAATTACTTTTTCACACGCAGCCAGGTATATATATCTCCCTTAAAAAAGAAATCATCATTTAAACACTGCATTTAGAGTATGTATGACAAATATGCAAAAAAAAAGTTAGTTTAAAAAAAAAAAAAAAAACTGAATACTTTTTAACGATACTATACAGTATATTGACATTATGCAACCAAATTAAACATAAGAAAGTAAGCAAAAAAGAACCTCTTGTATGTTAGACTTTCTAGAGTTCCATATATGTTAAAGATGACCTTCCTTATAAGGGTGTGCTAACCTTTGCTCTCGGTTGTAGATCATTGTAGGTGTGATCTGTTTCTGCTGCATTGTTACCCTTGCGGTGTTCAATAATTTGTGGTTACCTGTCTCAATCAGCTTCTGTTTTTAACATGACATTTTAATAGATCCGAATAATTTCCTGTTATCTTTAATGGAGATCAAACTCACACTGAGGTGTGTTTATCTATCTGTCTGTGTGTCTGTCTTAGCCTTTCTCTATTTCACTCATTCAGTCCCTCTATCTCTCTCCCTCCCTTTCCTCCCTCTCTCTCTCTCTCTCTCTCTGAGAAATGTACAGAATAGTGGGCTGACAAAAGACGAGTGCAGAGATGACACGGTTTGTGGGTTCTGTCTGTGCTTTGACTCATTTCTCTGATAACAGCAGCAGTAGCAGCGCTACACACCCATAAAGTGGCAGTAAGGCAAAGTCGAAGTTACTGTTAACTCTCACACTTTGCCTGGCAATCAGCCACTGTATGTATGTATGTATGTGTGTGTGTGTGTGTGTGTGAGTGAGTGTGAGTGTGACAGTGACAAAAACCACAGGATTCATAGCAAAATATCAGCCGCAATCAGCTGTGAACTGACTGACAATGTGGGCAAGAGAGTAATGATGAAGCTTTTGCCCTTTGTAAAGTAGGATAATAGTCTCTAGAGTTACTACAGCAACATCTTGACTGATGAATGTTTTATTCATCTTAAAACATAGGAATTTGTTTAGTTTTATTCATTAAAGGATATGAAGTCATATACAAAAAAAAAAAAAAACAGGTCAATGGGAAGTACTTCCTACAGTATAAATACATATTTACTCAAGATTCAGGTATACTGTAATGATGGCAAGAAGGCTGCTTTCTTGTTATACATGTAGACGTTCCATTAAATATTCCACCAATTGTGTGATTAATAAGAAATAAAACACTTGTCTGTGTACCGTTATAGTGAAATAATCAACAACAGCATGCAGTGATTAAGATGTACTCATTGGTGTAGTGGTGTACCTGGAGAAGTGGGTATACTGTACATTTATTTTTAACCTGCCTGTCCAGTAAAGGGGAAAATGCCATGTGTTATAAACAGCGACACGTCCGACTACTCTTGCAGATTTATTTCGAACTATACCGTATGCACAATTATTAGGCAAGTGAGGATTTTGACCAAATCATCATTTTTTCATGCATATTTTCCAACTCCAGGCTGTATAAACTTGAATCCCTTTTTGAATTTAAGCATATCATGTGATGCGTATTAGTGTAAGAAGGGAGGGTGTGACCTAAGGAGATCAACACCCTCTACCAAGGTGTGTATAATTATTAGGCAGCTAAATTTCCTTGGATGGAGCCAAAAAAAAAGTCAAAAATTTAAAAAGTCTTTCAGAGGGTTGCAGCAGTCTTCAAATTGCTAAGATCAAAAAGAACCATTAAACATTTTGTGGCCAATGGTTAACAGAGTTGCAAGAAACATGATTGGGGGAAAAAAGACGCAAATTACTTGCTAAAGACTTGAAAAGAATCAAACATGAAGCAAGCAGGAACTCATTATCCTCCAGTGGTGTCATATTCCAGAACTGCAACCCTTGCCAGGAGTGGCGAGAAGTACAAGGTGTTCAGTGCTCAGAGACATGGCCAGGGTAAGGAATGCTGAAACCCGACCACCACAGAACAAGACACATAAGTTGAAACGTCAAGACCGTGCCAAGAAATATCTGAAGACTGAATATCTGATTTTTTTTTTCTAAGGTTGTATGGACTGATGAGAGGAGAGTGACTCTTGATGGACAATATGGATAGGCACGTGGCTGAATCAGTAACAGGGACTCAAATGCCAGCAAGGTGGAGGTGGGGTACCAGTATGGGCTGGTCTTATTAAAGATGAGCTATTTGGACCTTTTCGGGTTGAAGATGGACTCACAATCAACTCCCAGCTTTTAGAAGACACTTTTTCTTGAAGCAGTGGTACAGGAAAAAGTCTGCATCTTTCAAGAAAACCATGATATTTAAGTACGAAGTACTCCACTGCATGGCTAGCACGGCCTTTTACAATACCATCATTTATTTTCCTATAGCTACACTTCCGGCATGGTTTTATTCCTCTCGTATTACGCATCAGCACTTTGTGAACAGCTAGACTTTTTAATGTTAATATTTTTATATATTCACATAGTCAGTTCCTGATCTACAGCATTACAGTAGCTGTAACTTTAGCGGCCATTCTGTCAACACCCTCTATTGAAGTTAACAAGACAAAATCATTGCACAAAGTAGGAACATCTCTTTCTTTAAAGCTGTTACAAAAGACTGACACTGGAGACTCCTTCCAAAAATCTGTTTATTATTAAGAGCAAACCCTTATTAAAGTTCCTGCGCAGGTTACTGTTACTGTAGACACAATGATGTGTTAGAGCGAGGGCGTGGAAAAAAGTATTTCCTTAAATGTACAGATTTTGCATTATTTTAGATATTATTCTTCGATTATTGTTATTTTGTCAATATAAATACTGTATATTTGAAGTTTAACTTATATTCTGGAATGAAATAATAAAAACGTGCATATCAGGTGTAAATGTGCATTTAAAAGAATTGCAATTTGCAATCAAAACAATTAAGAGATGAAACAGTGAGACAAAGCAGGAACTACAAGACAGCTTTGACTGCACCAGCCTAATTGTTTTTGAAACTGCAACTGACAATCTGGCACTGTGACATCTTACATCAATTTTTTGTTAATATAAATGTGCGCCAACCTAAAACTTCTGCACATATGATAATAATAATAATAATAATAATAATAATAATAATAATAATAATAATAATAATAGGCCATGGTTCACAGCCAGACTGAAACATCTTCATCAGGTTAAGGGGGAAGACTACAGAAGTGTCTTCTGCCCATCCCCCCCCCCCCCCCCCTCGGCTGACGCAAACAAAGACTTGACTGATGACCCCGACACCTTCTACTGCAGGTTTGAGAAGAACATCTTCACACCTCTCACACTCTCAAAACTGTGAATATAACAGTGAACTATAGAAGGCAGCCCTCAACACTACACTACCCCCACTCACAATATCCAACAACCCTGTGCCATCTGTGGAAAGCTTGAAATTCTTGGGGTCTACCATTTCCCATGACCTACTTGCTGAATAAAACCCAATTCTGATTCAGATCTTAGTGCTGTTTTCTTGTCTTCTACTCTGTTTTGCTTTATTTATAGCTTGAATATATTTACATGTATGGAACAAATAAAACACTAAATGTATATTAATTTGATTATAATCACTAGTTTCAAATTAAATATCAAATAAATAAAAAATTATTGAACAAACACCGATAGGATTTCACTCTGTTATTAAGAGTCATTTCCAGCAGATGGAGACAATGATTGCTTTTAATGTATTTACTGCATTTACTATTTATATTCACATATAGTTTTTTGTGAACTGATTAATTTCTGTGATTTAGGGCTTTTTTTTCACATCTGTAGGAAATATATTTGTAACTAATATTTTTTAATTGTTGCGGTCAGTTGTTGTTGATTTATCAAATATTGTCAACAAAGCAGACACAGGTTTTTTTTTTTCTAAAAGATTGCTTTTTGGTCTTAAATTCAATGTAAAAAAAATGATATACTTTTAACAGTGGTCATTGTCACAACGCAGCTTTACAGAATCAAAAGAAAATTATGGAAATGGGTTTGAAAAGTGCGAGGAAAAATGTATAAACCACGATGATCAGACTGTCTCTGATGAGCAAGCTAAGGGTGATAGTGGTAAGGAAAAACCTTCTCCTTGAGATGGAAATAGGAAGAAACCTTGAGAGGAAAAAGAGCAAGCTAACTTAGCCTGTCTTACTGCAGTCATACTGTGTGTTAGGAAGCTGGAAGTTCAGTCTAACAGGAGATGTGTTTAAGTTAATATAGAGTCTAGGTTGTTATTGGAGGCTCAGGTATAAAACTGTTTGTGGGAATCTCAGTCCTGAACTACTGAGCGATTCCAGACATTAATCCGGCAGAGAGGAGCCTTCTGCATCAGCCGTGTTTTAGGACCTTTTTCATGGTCCCCAGTCACCAACTGCATCCCAATCAGACCACACGGGGCCTCCAAGTGATGAGATCAGAAGAGACCAGAAGCAAGGCACCAGGATGAGTCAGACAGGTCCAGGGCAGAGAGGATCTGGATCATTGTCTGGGAAGTAAAGCAACCAGTCATTCCACCGTCAACAAACCTCATCCAAACATACCAGTTCACCATGATGCTCTTCGGCCAGTACCAGATCTGCTCCTTTACCTAAAGCCAATCTATTCACAGATGGCTTGGCTAAATAACAAGGTTCTCAGCCTAGACGTAAACGCTGAGACTGTGTCTGGGTCCCAAACATTAATTGAAAGACTAGTGCATAACTTCGAAGCTTAGTAAGAAAAAGCTCTGCGCCCTGCTGTAGTTTTCATCATAATTAATGAATTGCGTTTATAATGAATGAAATTCAATAAAATTATTTGAAGAAACTATTTAGATTTTTTTTAACATACAATTATCAAACAATACTCTACAATGTTGTTAACTCACTACCATCTTGACAATAAATAAAGAAGAATAAGAAAACTGAACTTCTTGTAGTTTTCAGGAAGTTCAGACGATGTAACTTCCTGTTTTTCAGTGCAGTGTATGTGTTTGGTTAAGAGGGTTGATTGAAACTAAAATATATTTTGAAAAGGAAGTTTTAGACATGGGATGTTAAATATTCACACATTCTTGCAATTTTATAATTTTTTAAGGCGTAGTTATTGTGACATTGTGCTGTTTTTGTGCTGTACATTCTATTAATGCATTAAGTTATTAGAGTGGTGGAAGATGTACTCAGGTGAACTATCGGCTGTGTAGGAGATGCAACCTGATGCAGATAAGGGACTGTAAGGTGGTTGCAGGGGATAGCGTAGCTAGACAACATTGGATGATGGTCTTCTGGATGACTTTGGAGATATTTGGAGATACAGAGATACTAAGACTGATTAGATGGTGGAAGTTGAAGAAGATTTTTGTGTAAAATTCAGAACGCGGGTGAGTCAGATACTGGGTAGTGGTGAAGAGATGCTGGACGCCTGGTTAGCTACTGCAGAAGTGGTAAGGGAGACGGCTAGAAAAGTATTTCGCATGACATCAGGACAGAGAAGGGAAGATAAGGAAACTTGGTGGTGGAATGAGGAAGTACAGGAAAGCATCAAGAGAAAGCACCTTGCAAAAAAAAAATTGGGATAGTAGGAGAGCTGAGGAGAGTAGACGGGAGTATAAGGAGATGCGTGAAGGTGAAGAGGTGAGGTGTGCTGTAGGTCCGACTGACTGGTTTAAAGTGGAGGTGGGACTGCTCTTAGTCCCTTCCTGTTTGCTGTGGTGATGGTCAGGTTCACGGATGAGGTTAGACAAGAGTCTCCATGGACTATGATGTTTGCAGATGATATTGTGATCAGCAGCGAGAGTTGAGCAGGTTGAGATGAGTGTAGAGAAGTGGACGGATGCACTGGAGAGAAGAGGCATGAAGATCAGTAGGAGTAAGATGGAGTACATGAGTGTAAATGAGGTGGGGGGGGGTTGTAGTAGCAAGGAGTAGTGGTACTCCTAGAGAAGGTAGAGAAGATTAAATATTTAGGGGCAATTGTCCAAAGCAACGGGGAGTGTAGTAGAGAAGTGAAGAAGAGGGTGCAGGCAGGGTGGAACGGGTGGAGAAGAGTAGCAGGAATGATCTATGACAGAAAGGTATCGGCAAGAAAGAAAGGGAAGGTTTACAGGACAGTAGTGAGACCAGCAATGTTGTATGATTTGGAGACGTCACCGCTGACAAAAAGACAGGAAGTAGAGACAGGAAGGTGGCAGAGCTGAAGACGCTGCGGTTTCCTTTGGGAGCAACAAGAATGGACAGGATTTTGAATGAGTATATTTGAGGGGCAGTGCAGGTAGGACGGTTTGGGGACAAAGTTAGAGAGGCCAGATTAAGAGGGTTTGGACGTGTGCAGATGAGGGATGAGAGGTATATCAGGAGGAGAATGTTAGAGATGGAGATGCCAGATAGGAGGAGAAGAGGTAGGCCCAAGAGGAGGTTTATGGATGTGGTGAGGGAGGACATGCAGGAGGTTGGAGTGACAAGAGAAGAAGTGGTAGTCATGTGGTAGGAGTTAGATGGTTTCATTTGGTGGTCCGCTGTGGCGATCCCTAACGGGAGCAGCCAAAAGAAGAAGAAGAAGAACCAAAGAAGCATCGATTTCACACTGCAATTAAAATTTATTCCCAGAAGATGGCGCCAATGCTTTCATTTGGTGTATTTACTGCATTTATATTCAGAAAGTGGCAGCATAGTGGCTTAGTGGTTAGCACTATCGCCTTGCACCTGCAGGTTCTGGGTTCGATTCCTGCGTGTTCTCCCTGTGCTCGGTGGGTTTCCTCCAGGTACTCTGGTTTCCTCCCACAGTCCAAAGACATGCAGATTAGGCTAATTGGTGTTTCCAAATTGCCCGTAGTGTGTGAATGAGCGTCTGATGTATGTGTGTGTGTGTGTGTGCCCTGCAATAGATTGGCACCCTGCCTCGTCTCCTGGTGTAGGATCCAGTCCCCCACAACCCGCTATGTAGAATAAAGTGATATAGAAGATGAGTGAGTGATATTCAGAAAGTTTTTGTCATTTTTATAACGATTAACAGAGTGGTATTCTAAGGTGCAACTAAAGTTATTTATGTCTTGAAAATATTTGCAGCTACAATTTTTTTTATTGTTGCAGTCATGATTTATCAAATAGTGTCCTCAGATCTCACAAGATAGTCCTTCCTGCCAAGCTAAAAATACAAAAGGTAGTAAATTCATATGAATTAATGTAAATAGTATTTTTTATAAGTTTAAATTTATCAAATACTACTCTAAAATGTGGTTAACCCACTACCCGCCGTACTATAAAAAAAATAAATTAAAAAAACGTCAGCTGGCATCACAAAATCAAAGAGAATAAGTTAAGAAAAATACGGAAATTAAACTTTCTTCTTATAAGCTTCAGGAAGTTCAGATAATGTAACTTCCTGTTTTTCAGCGCAGTGTGTCAGTATGGTTAATACATACACAGTTGACTGAAACTGAAATTCTTTTTTGTAACTCATGTCAAGTAAGTATCAAAAATATGATGTTTAATATTTATACATTTTTGCAAAAAATATATATATGTTTGAGCTCAAGTGTAGTTTTTTTTTTTAGCTTGGGCTGTTTTCTGCTGTACATTCTATTAATGTTTTAAGTTATTTGTCTAAAACCTTCTCGGGTTTGTGTGACAGAGACATCACCGGTGTTTAAATGCCATTTACTATTTTATTCTTTATGCTTTGCATACATATTTCACTTCTTCATACCATCCTGGGTATCTTCTTCTTCTTCTTCTCTTTTTTTGTGGTTGCCTTCTCAGTTTTACATAAATATCCAAAATGAGACACCTTATAACATCCTTAACACATCCTTTTTGGCATCAATCAGGGTTTTTTTCTGCAGTCTTTAGGCGTTATTTTAAAATACTTTGGGCACTGGTGGCTTAGTGGTAGGTTTCTTGCCTGCCACATGTCAGGCCCAGGTTTAATTTTGACCCAATTCCCCAGACACTGGATGCAGTGACGGTTCCAAGCCCGGATAAAATGGGAGGGTCGTGTCAGGAAGGGCATCTGGTGTAAAACCTGTACCGAGTTTTGTGCAGATTGACTTATCCGCTGTGGCGACCCCTCGACGGGAAAAGCCATAGACCAACACATTTCCTTAATGCCTTATTTGTCCAATAGATGTCACTGTTTCATAAGGAAAACTCATACCTGGTCTCTGGTCCCACTGTTTAACGAGGGAGTTCCTCCAGTTAATGGAGAGCTTTATGATGAACTGGATCAAGATGTAAATGAAAGAAAATTTCAAGCTGTTCATGGCACAAGTTCGACCAAAACGTATTTGATTAATTACTAGAGCCATATTGCTCTTCACCTCATCCAAACTCACCTCGACACATTAGGGCCTCACTGAACTATTGAATGTGTGTGTGTGTGTGTGTGTGTGCTAAATTGCCATGCAAGCTGTCTAATCTACATCACTTTAACAAGAGCAGAAGACATCCATCACATCTCCTTTTTTTCTCTCCACATGCTCTACATACCGGCTATTAAAGCAACATGTGCTCATAGAGTTTGCATGTCACCTTTAGTTTTAGTAGTCATTTTGAGATCTGCTTCCCAGAGAGCTGAAATACGGATCAATTTCCTGTTTTCACTCCGCTTATTGAAAGCCAAGCTGTTGTTTCATGACATTTTATGTTATTTATCAATCAGTACCGAACAGCTGATCATGGAGTGTTAACTAATACACTCCTGCACTGTCACTTTCCATCTATACTGCACTGATTCGTCCACTATCATCTTCGCACCATCAATAATGCTCATCATTGCACTGCTGTATATTCCACCGGTATTTATTCTGTACACACTGTATCATTCAAAACTACATATGTACAAACTGTTTACTTTTTTTTTTATTTTGAGGATGTTATCTTCCAGACATGTCCATCTATCAGAAGACATGGACAGCACCTGAGTTAAATATATGAGTGTCACAGCTGTGATATTTCAGTTTTTCTTTTTTAATAAATCTGCAAAAATGTCAACAATTCTGTGTTTTTCTGTCAATATGGGCTGCTGTGTGTACATTAATGAGGGAAAAAATGAACTTAAATGATTTTAACAAATGGCTGTAATATAACAAAGAGTGAAAAATTTAAGGGGGTCTGAATACTTTCCGTACCCACTGTATAAACCTATTCAATGACAAATAAGAGTACTGATAGTTAGTTGTGTGATTCCACTGGCATAAAGTAATGTAAAGAAAATGTAATATTAATGTATGTCACCTTAGATCCTTAGAAAGTTGGCTCATTGTTTGTTCTTTATTTATTTATGTATTTATTATATTGTAATTTTTAAAGAAATTGTGTCTAAAACTAAACTAATTACAGTATGTCAATGTTAAAGTATGCAACCTTTACCCAAATTATAAACTGAGAGTAAATTACAAAAAAAAATAATTCTGAGTAAATTAATAAATGTCTATACAGTACTCATTTGAAATCAAGCTTCCAAGTCAATTTTTTCTTTCTTTTTTTTCTTTCTTTAATTTTTGCAATTATTAATACCATTAAGACACATTGTTTATAAATAAAGTTGGGAAATGAGAGAACTCCATTTGCAGTTTTGAGGACAAACAGCCTATTGCAAATGAAGCAAAAAGTATGGCTCACTAATTAAAAAAAAAAATTCTTTGAGTCACAAGGATGTTAAAAATCACAAATTTCAAAAACGCTTTGTTAAAATTGTTTGGGTTATATCAGTATGAATTTTGTGAGATTCTTTTTAAAAAGTCATAACTCCACCTCCCAGAGTTTGGCATAATAAATAAATCAGCCTGTAGTTGAGTTTGTGCATTTTTTTATGTTTTGAGCTTTTGACATTTATATGCTGATTTATTTACAGAAATATTACAACCAACTGATCATTTTAAGAGATATTACATGACTGTCCATGTTTGGTTGATAAACATTGTGCAGGTGGATATTAGTCATGGACATTGTGTCAGAAAGTCAACAGAAATCACAAGTCCAGGTTTTTCCTGCTGCGATCGAAATGTAACAGGACAAAGTCCAGTGATTTGTCAACTTGCAGAGAGCCAATAAATAATCAGCCTCCAATTATATACTAAATAAACAGATATAATCCAAATCAATAGACAGAATTTCCTGAATGTATGTATTGTTGGCTATACAGTATGTGTGGCAACCTGGGACTTTTGACATTTTCTTCCTATAAATAGTTCCCAAAACTACAGACTTTCAGAAATTTGTTTCTCTGTCAAATTTCAATCATTAGAAAAGTTGTAGCATTTAAAGATTTGCTTAAGGTCTTGATGATTAAGATTAATAACAGCACTCTCTACAGCACTTAATCAAAGCATGACATGTAAACGTGAAAGTAATTGTAGTGAGTAACTATCAACGTTTTAAATATTTTTAGGCAGACTGACTGTGTTTACTGTCACATTAGTTAAATTTAAAAGTACTGGGACAAAAGTGAAATTTTATATTTTAATGATATATGAAATAATGTAATCAAGATAATAAGAGTAAAATTGCTGTACAACAATTAGTATTTAGTATAACGTCCTTTATTCTTCAAAACTTGCTGGATCCGACTGGGCATAGAGACAAAAAGACATCTATAGTACTCTGTTATCACTTGCTCAATCCATGCATGTTTGATTGCTATAAAATATATTTAATCATATTGTAGACATACAAGGTGAGTGAAAATTAACTAGGCAATATTTAATGGCTATAGAACTTGTAGAACTTGTCTCTGGAGCACCACCCCATGGTACACTACCCTATTTTGCTTTTACTGTGCGTGTATGGTTATACCAGCATTTTTCAGGACATTGGCTGGGAAGACGCAGGCCTAATGAACTCCAAGAAGTCCAGATCTCACTCTATGTAATTTTTTTTCCTGTAGAGTATACAAAGGGGGAGGTGTACAGGACAAAGCCTCACACACTGAAAGACTTGGAGGCAGGAAATCAGAAGCTTCTCAGCAATATCCCAAACCACCTCCTTCAGAAGACTATACATTCCATCCCCGGCTGTTTGAGGAAATTGGTTGACACCCCGGTGCCTACGTTGAAATTGGCACAATACCACTTTTTTCCCCCAATATCTAATTGTTACTAAAACATTGAATATCAGCCAATACGAAAAACTATTACACTGTAAACATAATAGAGTATAAATACTACAAAATCAATTATCAACCACTGATGACTAATAGATTCGAGCTCTCACACTCATTACTGAAAGAAATGAACATTGATGATGTATACAGTACATAGACAAACAAATACACTATGTGCTGTTGCTTAGTTCCATGGTTTATACATATACTTGTTTCTTTTGGGAAATTATTTGTAAGTGAGAAGTGTATTTCTGTTTCATGAAACTTTCTTCACGTTTACCACCATAAAAAAAGTGTGTACAATAATCCAGCAAGCTGCCATGTGGAAGGCACAAATTTTTGTAAAGAAAAACAGCATCCTGTTTCTAAATAATAAGAGGCTGAGCAAGCACCTGTATGTGAACAGAACTTGCTGGATCCTTTCTGATGTTCTAAATAAAAACCTTTATGACTGTGTCAGATTAGTAACATGAGGTAATGAGAAAGAAAACTGGTCATTTAGAATTACATCAAGGTTGCATGCCATGTCAGATGGTATGATTGTCCAGGAAGACAATAAGATCTTGACCTGGAGATACAGTATGTCCTCAGGTCTAGATAACAAGATCTTGACCCGAGGACATGTGTATGTTCAGGGATATAAAATGTCTTTTGTCTGAGTGAAGAAAGGAGAGGATGCGGTGAGTGTCATTAGTGACATTGTTCCTCAAAAACACACCACAGAGCATACTGTATCCACTCACTCATGATTTATAAAAGCTTTTAAAAATACAATCTCCATTTGTGACCTGACATTCTATTTGCTATAAATCACATTTACATTTACCTTATGAACAGAACACATAGTCTTGTCATATCCACATTTTTTTCTTCTGTCTTTATAATATATTTCAAACAATTTTTCAAAGGTTCTGGTGAATATCAAACTGGGTATGCTATGGCTACTTTAACATTTGTGTGCAATTAATCTTTATGGATGGTCAATAGAAGCATTCAGCCATTCAGCTATAGTTTTGTGGTTTTTCTTCTTTCTCTTTATTAATTATTATTTAAGTTTTAAGTTTTCAATAACTATATATATATATATATATATATATATAACAACAGTAAACAGGGAATAACCAGATGAATAACTAAATGAACAAAAAAGAAAACCAACCATAATTGCAAAATAAAAAATCATGTAAACCTGCCAATAATTGAGCAGAACTGTGCTATTTAAATCCACTGGCTGATTTACAGGAAATGAGAAACAGGTCAGTTGGCGCTAAGGCGAGTTAAAGTTAAATCTGGACTGGATCTGGAGCCGGATGTGACAGGGATGAATCAATTGCTATTTCGTAAACTAATGAATATTAAGATTGAAACCCTTATTAAACAACATTTGCAGTGATTGATTAAATATGATTATTCAGGCAGCAATATACTAGAGCATTTGGTTTTTTACAACAGATCTGTTTATAAAATGTCAGTAAGTCAAATGTTCCCTTATGGTTACCCATGCTGTGTTCCCGTCTTTCTGCTATTCATAATACAGTTATATAACATAGCCTGTGTGAATATAATATATTATGGAATATAATGTTTTGAATATATTATATATTATAGTATATATTTCTGAACATGTTTCAAATTTTTTATCTGTTACCTTTTATATTTGCCTGGGGTTTAATTATACTGTATAGCACATTACATACAAATATGTCCATGCACTCATGTAGAGTACTGTGCAAAAATTCTGACCGACCCTCATGTTTTCCAAGTTTTGGCTTTCATTGTTAGTCCAGTCCCTGTACCTGACCAGTTTCTCAGGATTTTTTTTAGGCCCAAGCATAAAAAAAACATCTACAGTAACTTAATGCATGAACAAGTGAGAAACAGGTGCAGATAATGAAAAATGATCAGGCTGTTGATTTAGTATGCTGGTGATACTGAATGCTGAATGGTGAAACAGACAAGTGGCTTAATTAGGTTGCTACTGAGGTTGTTACATAAACAACCTCCTTCAAAATTCTATATTTAGGCACCTTGCAGCCTGTTGCACCAAAACAGTTGTTTTCATTTCTTTAATGTAATCTACAGTATATAATTAATTTGAATTGAATATGATGAAATTAGGGGTTGCCCATGCTATGGATTATATAGTATGCTATAGATTATAAAGCAGCCTTTCAGCTCTGAGTAAGAGAACCACCCCCTGATTATAGGGAACTGGAGGAAAAGCCATTGGAAAAGACCAGCAAAGGGAAAGAGTGGTGGAGAGTGCAGCACAGCAGTCAGAGACGGCAGAGAGAGACTACTGGATGAAGTAGGATAGGTGAGGAGTGTGCAAGGTAGCGAGAGAGAGAGAGAGAGAGAGAGAGAGAGAGAGAGAAAGAATCAAATATGAGAGAGAGAGAGAGAAAAAGGGAGTGGGAGAAAAGCAAGCGAAGTGAGGAAGGGGCAGAAATCTCTCCCTTGCTCAAGTTTGGAAGATGTACTTTAGTGGATTTAATGCTCAACATCTATTCAGAGCTGGACTGAACCAACATTTAACACAATTAAACAACAAATACTGGTCCTGTACATTTATACTGCTGATCAGTGGACACAATGTTGTCTTTTCACATGGAAGGAGCTAGGAAACTGTAAAATGAAGGTATGAATGAACTAAACATATAACTTATATAGTTATCTAGTATTGAACTTCAATTGGATTCTGATGTTAGTCTTATTTTTTTTTTGTTTTATTTTAGATAATTAATGGTCTCTAAGGTCCTAAATTGTTCTTGTTAGTTCTACTTGAATACATAAAGACTCTATGTAAAAAAAAAAGTCTGTCACTTTGTCTATATCGCACTGCAATACTATCACATCATTTATTTATTGTTATATCACATTGTTTTTATTGTACATTTGCCATTTATGCACTTCTGATTAGATGCTAACTGCATTTCACTGTCGCTGTACATTTCTGATTTTGCACATGTGGCTCTGTACATATACATTTTATTAGGATGTGAAGAAGTGATCTGTTCCAAAACACTAAAGAAGCACCTTAACTGAACATCTAGCACATCTCAACACATGCAGGCACATTACAAATAAATAAAGGCACTGAAGGAAAGAAATTGCAAAAAAGTGTAAAAGCATAATCTAATTCTGAATGAAGGGTGATGAGGCTGAAGAAAGGTGAACCTACATTCGTTTTCTTAAGTGTGTAGACTATGAGCATGGTGACACTTGAAAGTCTACGGTACAGACTGCCCAGTTTTTCTAGCACACAGCTTGACAACAACATCCCTGCCCTAAGTATTGTAACAAAGATACTGTATTTTTTTCCCTATACATTCCTGATATATACGTAAAAATACTACTTAAAAATTTTTTTTAGATGACCCGAGTAACCCAAAGGTTCTACTGATATGCAAAGATATAATACTTTTCTATATAATTGACCATGAATGATATGGCCAAGAAGAAGCATATACATTATAAAACTATGGTGACTGAGGACTGATCCTTGGGGGACACCTTATGTTTATGAATGACTATGTACTATTATACTATAGCACTTTTAATGCTCCTTTCTGACAGGTCAAAAAATAGTTAATTTAGGAGCAGGGTTCAAGTCAAACCAGGACTTTTAATAACACGATTATGAAAGTAAAACTTTCTATATTACACATATTTCTCTTTATAAACCACTGCTGCACAAATGCACTTATCCCAGCGTTTCACTATCGCTTGGATACCATCATGATAGAAAGTCTTCATGATCAGACTGCTTACATCGTATCTGAAATGTTCGTCTCTCAAAAACTCCTTTAATGGCCCAGACATGAGGAATAGAAATTGAGGTCAGGACTGTACATGAGACGTAGCAGTAACTCTCAGATGAGGCAATTTGAGGTTAAGCAACAGAAAGAAAAGAAAGAAGAAAACGAAAAAAACAGAACACCGACCACAAGTCCTGGTTTGACTTGAACACTCCTCATAATTTCTAAAAAGGCACATCATATTTATTAATATGCCCTTATTAATACATTAGTCCTTAGTAACAACATTAAACTAGAACTTTAATGGTATGGTTAATGCTCCATATTTAAGAAATTACAATATGTGTTTTAGTTAATATGGTTAGTAAAAAAGGTGAAACAGTTTATATAGTCATAGAGTCATATAAAAAGCTGTTCCTCTAGGTTTTCAGAGATAAGAAAGTCTTCAGTTTAAAGATTTTTGTGACTTTTGGGTTCTTAGTATTAAAACAACTTGCTTAAGTGTTCATTTAGTTTCTTATGTTTGTATCACAGTCAGAAATAACAGCAGAAAAGGTGGGAGAACTGAATGCCATAGAGCTCTTAACAGATGAGAAGAGAAGCAACGCACAGTTTACTTTAGAAATTGTTCTTTAATCCTGTTGT
Organism: Heterobranchus longifilis; assembly: GCA_028570985.1. Lineage (NCBI taxonomy): Eukaryota > Metazoa > Chordata > Actinopteri > Siluriformes > Clariidae > Heterobranchus > Heterobranchus longifilis. Next base: position 1,535 of record JAOVVB010269830.1, on the reverse strand, counting down.
TGATTAGGGATAATGATTGTATTTTGGAGGAACAGAGTAAGAGAAACAGTTTTGAGTTTCCAAGGAACAAAATCTGTCTCAAAGACCTTGTTATCATGGTGGAAGAAGCAGAAGTTAAAAACAGAGGTTGGAAATGTATTAAGCTGACATCCTCTGATTAAATAATAATAAATAATAATCTTTTTTTCCCCTCACACTCAGAGAAGTATTATACAAAGGCATGTCGCTAAGGCACATGCTTCATGTAAACCTTTTATGGAAATGAAAGGGGTCTGTATTGATATTTTTCTATATAATCCCATCAGATGAAGTTACTCCAGGTGAATTTAGTTTTAATACTCAGACTGGCAAAGATGTCACAGAGTAAGCAATGGCTTATCCTCACAACAAGTGGCCACTAGGAGGAGTTACTGTTTAACAAAATAGATAATACTGTATGATACTATTGGTTTGCAAGTTTATTCGATTATTATTTTTAGAAGACATCTTTTTATTGGACCTACAGTAGGAATTGGATAAAATGCCTAAAACTGGTCAACATTATATTGCCAAAAGTATTCACTCACTTGCCTTCACATGCATACAGTATGAACTTCAATAACATCCAATTCTTATGCCATGGAGTTTAATATGATATTGGCCCACCCTCTGCAGCTATAACAACTTTAACTCTTCTGGGAAGACTTTCAACAAGGTTTAGGAATGTGTTTATAGGAATTATGACCATTCTTCCTGAAGCGCATCTGTAAGGTCAGACATTGATGTTGGAAGAGAAGGCCTGGCTCGCAGTCTTTACTCTAATTCATCCTAAAGGTGTTAAGGTCAGGACTCTGTGCAGGCCAGTCAAGTTCTTCCACACTACAATTCACTCATCCATATCTTTATGGACCTTCCTTGGTCATGTTGTATCAGGAAGGGGCCATCACCAAAGTTGGAAGCCAAAATGTCTTTGGTACGCTGAAGCATTAAGAATTCCTTTCACTGGAAGTAGTGGGCCAACCACAACGTTTGTAAAACATCCCCACCCCAGTTCCAACATGATTGTTATGGCTGCAAAGGGTGGGCTGACATCATATTAAACCCTATGGATTAAGTATATATATTATACTATATTTTGGCAATATAGTATATAAGAGAGTATTAGGAATACTATGGGTATTGTACACTAGCTATGTATAGCTAAGAAACTGAGGAGGGAAAGTAATGCAATATATTTATTTTATTGTACAAAAGTGGTGGTGGCCACTGTATTGTTTCGGCTGGAGCCCCTGATTATTTCTGATTACCAGAATGACTTTGACGCGTTTTATGAGGCTGGTCATTCAATTGTTTAATCATTCCAAATGTCACAGCATAAAAAGTTGGAAAAAAGATGACTCATTTCAGTATTTATTGACAGAGATATCTCACTGTATTGTCTCTCTTTCTGCCATTCTATAGGTTGAGTTAAAGCTAATCTCAAAGCCCCTGGAAGCAAATTCTTGCAACTTGACCCTTCAGAAAAAAAATTCAATTTTATTTATATAGCGCTTTTA